>RJWK010024027.1:0-28671 GCA_004363435.1 Platanista minor | reverse complement strand
TTTTTTTTTTTTTTTTTTTTTGCAGTACGCGGGTCTCTCACTGCTGTGGCCTCTCCTGCTGCGGAGCACAGGCTCTGGACACACCGGCTCAGCGGCCATGGCTCACGGGCCCAGCCACTCTGTGGCATACGGGATCCTCCCAGACCGGGGCATGAACCCGTCTCCCCTGCATCGGCAGGCGGACCCTCAACCACTGCGCCACCAGGGAAGCCCATGGGACAGTTTTATTTCTTACTTTCTGATCTGTATGCCTTTTACTTCCTTTTCTTGCATTATTGCACTGGCTGAAACTTCAGCACCATGTTGAGTAAGAGTGATGAGAGCAGATATCCTTGTCTTGTTCCTGGTCTTAGCATCTGAAAGCAGTCTTTCATCTTTAAGTATAGTGTTAACTGTAGCTTTTGTTGTTGTTGTTGTTAAACATTAGCTGTAAGTTTTTTGTAGATGCTTTTTATTAAATTGAGGAAGTACTTCTCTAGTTCTAGTTTTCTCAGTTTTCATCACGAATGGTGCTCAATTTTGTCAAATGCTTTTTATTCATGTATTGATATAATCATATGATTTTTCACTTGATATGTTGACATGATGGATTACACTGATTAATCCTCAAATATTGAAAAGCCTCAAATTCCTGGAATAACCCCACTTGGTTATGGTGTATAACTCTTTTTACATATTCTGCATTATGATTGCAAATATTTACTTATTTAATATTTTTTTGGCATCTTTATTGGAGTATAATTGCTTTACAATGGTATGTTAGTTTCTGCTTTATAACAAAGTGAATCAGCTATATATATACATAAATCCCCATATTTCCTCCCTCTTGCGTCTCCCTCCCAGCCTCCCTATCCCACCCCTCTAGGTGGTCACAAAGCACCGAGCTGATCTCCTTGTGCTATACGGCTGCTTCCCACTAGCTATCTATTTTACATTTGGTAGTGTATATATGTCCATGCCACTCTGTCACTTTGTCCCAGCTTACCCTTCCCCCTCCCCGTGTCCTCAAGTCCATTCTCTATGTCTGCGTCTTTATTCCTGTCCTGCCCCAGGGTTCTTCAGAACCATTTTTTTTTCTTTTTTTTTTAGATTCCATATATGTGTGTTAGCATATGGTATTTGTTTTTCTCTTTCTGACTTACTTCACTCTGTATGACAGACTCTAAGTCCATCCACCTCACTACAAATAACTCAATTTCGTTTCTTTTTTTGTTTGTTTTTTGTTTTTTGTGGTACGCGGGCCTCTCACTGTTGTGGCCTCTCCCGTTGCGGAGCGCAGGCTCCGGACGCGCAGGCTCAGCGGCCATGGCTCATGGGCCCAGCCGCTCTGCGGCTCCCGGACTGGGGCACGAACCTGTGTCCCCTGCATCGGCAGGCGGACTCTCAACCACTGAGCCACCAGGGAAGCCCTCGTTTCTTTTTATGGCTGAGTAATATTCCATTGTGTATGTGTACCACATCATCTTTATCCATTCATCTGTCGATGGACACTTAGGTTGCTTCCATGTCCTGACTACTGTAAATAGAGCTGCAGTGAAGATTGTGGTACGTGACTCTTTTTGAATTAAGGTTTTGTCAGGGTATATGCCCAGTAGTGGGATTGCTAGGTCATATGGTAGTTCTATTTTTAGTTTTTTAAGGAACCTCCATACTGTTCTCCATAGTGGCTGTATCAATTTACATTCCCACCGACAGTGCAAGAGTGTTCCCTTTTCTCCATACCCTCTTCAGCATTTATTGTTTGTACATTTTTTGATGATGG
Source organism: Platanista minor (assembly GCA_004363435.1). Classification (NCBI taxonomy): domain Eukaryota; kingdom Metazoa; phylum Chordata; class Mammalia; order Artiodactyla; family Platanistidae; genus Platanista; species Platanista minor. The sequence goes on along the minus strand of RJWK010024027.1, from coordinate 26,909 downwards.
CCATTCTGACTGGTGTGAGGTGATACCTCATTGTAGTTTTGATTTGCGTTTATCTAGTGATTAGTGATGTTGAGCATCCTTTCACGTGTTTGTTGGCAATCTGTATATCTTCTTTGGAGAAATGTCTATTTAGGTCTTCTGCCCATTTTTGGATTGGGTTTTTTGTTTTTTTGATGTTGAGCTGCATGAGCGCTTGTAAATTTTGGAGAGTAATCCTTTGTCAGTTGCTTCATTTGCAAATATTTTCTCCCATTCTGAGGGCTGTCTTTCATCTTGTTTATGGTTTCCTTTGCTGGGCAAAAGCTTTGAAGTTTCATTAGGTCCCATTTGTTTATATTTGTTTTTATTTCCATTTCTCTAGGAAGTGGGTCAAAAAGGATCTTGCTGTGATTTATGTCATAGAGTGTTCTGCCTATGTTTTCCTCTAAGAGTTTGATAGTGTCTGGCCTTACATTTAGGTCTTTAATCCATTCTGAGCTTATTTTTGTGTATGGTGTTAGGGAGCGTTCTAATTTCATTCTTTTCAATGTAGCTGTCCAGTTTACCCAGCACCACTTATTGAAGAGGCTGTCTTTTCTCCATTGTATATTCTGATTGCAAATATTTATAAAGGATTTTTACATCTATTTTCATGAGTGATGTGAGCTAGTACTTTTCTTTTTTAAAAATACTCTCCTTGGGCTTCCCTGGTGGCGCAGTGGTTGAGAGTCCACCTGCCGGTGCAGGGGATGCGGGTTCGTGCCCCGGTCCGGGAAGATCCCACATGCTGCGGAGCGGCTGGGCCTGTGAGCCATGGCCACTGGGCCTGCGCGTCCGGAGCCTGTGCTCCGCAGCAGGAGAGGCCACAGCAGTGAGAGGCCCGCATACCAAACAATAAAAAATAAAAAAATAAAAAAAAATAAAAATACTCTCCTTGTTTTGGTATCAGGGCAATACTTGCTTTATAAAATAAACTGAGAAGTGTTCTCTCTTATGTTCTGGAAGAGAGTATATGAAATTGCTATTAAAATTTCTTTAAAGAAGCTTTTCTCCATTTATATAAAACCGTGTAAGCTTGGAAATATCTTTTTGGGGAGCTCCTAAATTTGACTTCAGTCTCCTTAATAGTTGTAGGACTATTCAAATTGTCTGTTTCATTTAGGGTAGATTGTGGTGGTTTGTGCTTTTTAATGAATTGGTCCATTTTGTTGCCAAATTTATGCATGTAGAGTTGTTTGTAGTTTTAACCTTATAGACTTTTGAAGTTAGCATACCTAGTGACGACGCTTCTTTCATTTGTAAAGTTGGTAATTTGTATTTATTCTTTTTTCTTTGCTAGAATTGCTAAAGGTTGCCAATTTTATTGATCTTTTAAACAATCCGCTCAGTTTCACTGATTTTCTCAGTTGTTTTTCTCTTTTCTTTTCTTTTTTTTTTTTTTTTTGCTGTACGCAGGCCTCTCACTGTCGTGGTCTCTCCCGTTGCGGAGCTCAGGCTCCGGACGCGCAAGCCCAGCGGCCATGGCTCACGGGCCCAGCCGCTCCGCGGCATGTGGGATCTTCCCGGACCGGGGCACGAACCCGTCTCCCCTGCATCGGCAGGCGGACTCTCAACCACTGCGCCACCAGGGAAGCCCTGTTTTTCTCTTTTAATTTCATTGATTTCTGCTCTTATATTTACTACTTCTTTCTGCTTGCTTTGAATGTATTTTGCTCCTTTATTTCTTAGGTTCTTGAGGTGAAAGCTTGGATTGGTTTGAGACATTTTTCTTCCTAATATATGTATTTAGTATTATAAATTTCCCCTTTTGCACTGCTTTAGCTGTGGCTCACAAATTTTCATACGTTGTATTTTCATTTTCATTCAGTCGAATGAATTTTTAAAAAGTCCTTTGGGACTTCCTCTTTGATCTATAGATTATTTAGAAGTGTGTTGTTTAATTTCCAAGTGTTTTGAGATTTTCTTTATTGATTTATGGTTTCATTCCATTGTGGCTGGAGAACACATTGTATGATTACCATTCTTTCAAATTTGTTGAAGTGGCTCATTTATTGAAGTGAATTTGTTTTATGTCTCAGGATATGGCTTGTCTTGGCATATGTGGGCAATGGTAAAGAATGTGTATTCTGTTTTTGTTGGGTGGAGTGTTCTATAAATGTCAATTATATCTTATTTGTTGATAGTGTTTTTCAGTTTTCCTGTTATCTTTGCTGATTTTCTGAAGAGTTGTTCCATCAACTGTTAAGAGGGGGATGTGGAAGTCTCCAAAAATAATTGTAGATTGGTCTATTTCTCCTTTCATTTCTATCAATTTTTGTTTCACATATTTTATAGCTCTGTTGTTGTATACACATTTATGATTGCTAAAGCTTCTTGGTAGATTGATCCTTTTGTTATTACATAATGTGTCTCTCTGCTTCTGGTAACTTTCTTTGCTTTGAATTCTATATTCTGATATTAATATAGCTATTCCTTCTCTCTTTCAATTGAAGTTTGAATATGTACATATATACAAACTTCAGTTGTAGTTTGTAATATATACATATATCTCCACTGCTTTTTTTTTCAACCCTGCCTATACCATTATATTTTAAGTGAGTTTCTTATGGACATCATATAATTAGGTCATGTTTTTTGATCCACTCTGTCAGTCTTTGCATTTTAATTGGTATAACCATTTACAGTTGATCCTTGAACAAAATGGGTTTGAACTGTGTGGGTCCACTTATACGTGGATTTTTTTCCCCAATAAATAAATACTATAATATTAAATGATCCAAGGTTGGTTGAATCCACAGATGTGGAACGATAGATATGGAGGACTGACTGTAGAGTTATACACTGATTTTTGACTGCACAAGGGTCAGTGACCCTAGCTCCTGAATTGTTCAAGGGTCAACTGTACATTTAATGTAATTATTGATTTGTTATGGCTTAAATCTGGCTTTCTTTTTTGGTTTTCTGTTTGTACTTTCTGCATTTCTCTCTTTTCCCCTGCTTTTCTGTGGGTTATTTGAAGAATTTTTAGAATTTTATAACTATAGAGTTTTAACTTTAGAGTTTTTGAGTGTATCTGTGTGACATTTTAATGATTGCTCTAATAATACATTATATGTACATAACTTACTACAGTCATCATTTTACCAGTTCAAGTGAAGTGTAGAAATCTTATCTGCCTTTATGTCTATTCACTCTCCCCACTTGTATTAAATATTAAGTATTTGTCTTAAATATTTCTGCTAAATATTTAGAACCACATTAAACAGTGCCATATTTTTTGCTTCAGATGTCAAACATAATTTAGAAAACTCATGAAGAGAAGGAAAATCTATTATATTTACCCATATTTTTGTTTGCAAACTTTCTTCCTGATTTTCTAAGATTCCTTTTATCATTTCTTTTTTTATTTATAGAACTTCCTTTAGCCTTTCTTTTGTGGTAGGTCTTCTGGCTACAAATTCTTTCATATGAGAATGTCTTGATTTCCCCTTCATTTCTGATATTTTTGCTACATACAGGATTTTTCTGATATTTTTTCTGGATTCTAGCTTGACAGTTCTTTTCTTTCAGCACTTGAAAAATATTCCTCTTCCTTCTGGCCTCCATGGTTTCTGATGAGAAATCCGCTGTCATCTGAATTGGTTTTCATCTATAGATAAGGTGTCACTTTTCCCTTACTGCTTCAAGGTTTTTAAAATTTTGTTTTAATTTTCAGAAGTTTGAATATGATAGATATTTGCATAGTTTCTTTGGTTTTATTCTGTTTTGGGTTTGCTCAGTTTCCTGAATCTGTAGTTTATGAGTTTTGCCAAATTTAGGAAGTTTTCAGTTATTATTTCTTTGAACAGCTTGTGATCCCTGTCCCTTTTTTATCTCCCTTTCCAGAACTCTGATGACATGAAAGGCATACCTTTTGTTAGAATCCCACAGATCCCCATGGCTCTGCTTATCTTTTAATTTTTATTCTAATTTTTCTCCAGTAGTCAGACTGAGTCATTTCTATTGTTCTACTTTACAACTCACTGATTGTTTTCTTCTCTCCTTCATTCTGCTGTTGAGCTCATCCACTGAGCTTTTAATTTCAGTTACTGTATTTTTCAGTTCTAAAATTTCTATTTGACTTTTTATTCTTTGCTGACACTTTCAACTTATTTGCTGAGTGTTTTTATTTTTTCATTAGTTTAAAGTGTGTTTATAATTGCTTGCTGAAGCATTTTTTTATGATGGCTACTGTAAAATCTTTGTCTGGTAATTCTAAGATCTCTGTCACTTCAATGTTGGTATCTACAGACACCTCCCTGGCAGAGAGGGGTAGGAGTGGTTCATTACTACTCCTCATGTGGCCTCAAGGGACATCATCAGTGGGGGAGGGGAGGCATTGGCCTCGTTACTGCTGGGCTCTGGTGAAAATCGTGACCTTCCACTCTCCATTGAGACTACTCCAGCAGGGAAGAAATAGAAACTTCCCAGGTGGTTTCCATCAACACCACGTGGTGGTAGAGGGTGCTCCTTATTGCTTGGTGTGGGTGAAAGCCTCAGCTCCATACTCAACCTTATCTGACACCACATTGACAGGGAGTTGGGGCACCTCCTTAAACCTGCTGAGGATGGAAGTCTAGGCCCTCCATTTGGCTTTTGCTTGGTAGGAGTGCAGCCGTAGTTTTTTCTATGGTGTTTGATTGGAGTAGGATGTTTACCATCTAAAAGTTTTCTGTCTTGCTAGAATGTCCTTTCCTTCTCCTGTCCTTTGGTTCGAGAGAGCAGGCTTTTGCTGGGGCTATTTTTGTCTGTAGTCGTTGGTGTTTTCAGTTTGCTTGGCTTCTTCAGCTCCAAGTCTGGGATATATGAGGCAAAAAGTTGATTCAGAGAATGCATTACTGTTTTGTTACTTGGGTTCTGAGTTCCCTAGTTTGTTTGCCTTCCCCCCACCTTTCAGAGTCTCTCTTTCTCTCTATGTATATTATACTAAATGTCCAGGGTTTTTAGTTGGACTTAGCAGAAAGAACAGGAAGATGTACATGGACTTCATCTTCCTGTAAGCTGAAATTCTGGCATTACATTTCTTTTTTCATCTTTATTGGAGTATAATTGCTTTACAATGGTGTGTTAGTTTCTGCTTTATAACAAAGTGAATCAGTTATACATATACATATGTTCCCATATCTCCTCCCTCTTGCGTCTCCCTCACTCCCACCCTCCCTATCCCACCCATCCAGGTGGTCACAAAGCACCATTTTTACCTATAAGAAACTTTCTCATTTTAACTAACTTGTGATTGGTTTCAGCCTGGTGGATTATTAATTTTTAAATGTGATCAAAATCCAAATAAAATAAAAGCATCACTAAAGGGGCTGTATTGAATATACCACCTACCAATTATACTGATTTTTTGAACAGAGACTAGCTTCTGTGAGCAAATCTTGTACTCGGAACCCTCACTGTAGCTTTCTTCTTAGAAATCTGTGTTGAGAAATGCTCCACTCCACTGGGCTTAAGTCGGATTAGCATCTAAACATGTTGCTTAACAAAGTTACACTTTCTATGCAAACTGATTTATAATGGGGAAACCTACTTTTGACATCTCTTTTTAAACATTTTTAAATTAATTAATTAATTAATTTTTGGCTGCGTTGGGTCTTTGTTGCTGCGTGTGGGCTTTCTCTAGTTGCCGTGAGTGGGGGCTACCTTTCGTTGCAGTGCGTGGGCTTCTCATCGTGGTGACTTCTCTTGTTGCGGAGCACAGGCTCTAGGCACACAGTCTTCAGTAGTTGTGACGTGTGGGCTCAGCAGTTGTGGCTCGTGGGCTCTACCGTGCAGGATCAGCAGCTGTGGTGCACGGGCTTTGTTGCTCCGCAGCATGCAGAATCTTCCTGGACCAGGGCTTGAACCCATGTCCCCTGCATTGGCAGGCGGATTCTTAACCACCGCACCACCAGGGAAGTCCCTGACATCTCTTAAAGGAACACATGCAGATAATTCATAACAAGCACATACTTAGCAGAGCTGGATTAGCAGTGGGAAAGGAAGTCATTCAGTAAAAACAGTAGATCTGCCATGTGTGAGAAGGATGGTAGGTCCTGGAAGATTGAAAAGGAGAAGTGGTCCCTGATCCAGCAGTTCACTGTCTAGTGGGAGAGAGATAGTGCAAAGAGATGATTTCAGTGCAGTGGGATAGGTGCTAAAATAGAGGGAAGAAAAGTCCTAGAGGTACCATGATGGAGAAGCTAACTGTCAGGGAGGATGATTGGTACAGATGCTGGAAGGTATAACGGAGAGGCAAGAAGCAACATGTGGACTGAGATTCTGGGGACAATGAAGGTGTGGAGGGAACAGTCATGGGGGAGAACCCATTACTGCTGCAGGACAAAGTGGATGTGGAGCCATGTCAGAAGACATGGCTGGAAATACAGACAGGGACAGATTACAAACAATCTGGATGCCCTGGATTAGTGAAAATTCTTTAAAGTAGTTTCTTTAAAGAAAAAATGGTTTTGAGGAGTTAATGCTCTTTTAAGTTTTGAGTTGTAGATTTGTAATAGTTAAGAATATAGGGCTCCCCTGGTGGCGCAGTGGTTGAGTGTCCACCTGCCGAGGCAGGGCACACGGGTTCGTGCCCCGGTCCGGGAAGATCCCACATGCCGCGGAGCGGCTGGGCCCGTGAGCCATGGCTGCTGAGCCTGCGCGTCCGGAGCCTGTGCTCCGCAACGGGAGAGGCCACGACAGTGAGAGGTCCGTGTACCGCAAAAAAAAAAAAATATATATGGAAGCAAGACTAGGAAGATGCAAAAAATGGGAAACCCTGTTAGATGTGGAAGAAATGGAGGTGAGACCCTCCAAAAGCGTTGTTGAGTCAAGAAAATAGCAGAGTAGTGCAGGGTGGAACGCTTCTGCACACATGATGGGAAACGTTCAGTGGAAGAGGCATCTTTCTGATGGTGGGTGGCCCTAAGGCATAGAGCCGGGCTCAGTGGGGAGCCACAGTCAGGCTGCTTTCTCTTTGGTGCAGTAATGTTTTCACAGGGTGATGCATAGATGCCACGGGCTGCCTCATCATGGGGTGGGTTCCCTGTGACTGGAAGCATGCAAATGTTGGAAAGTTTGGCTAGCCACCCACTGGGTTAATTAAGTTATTTGAAAATATCAGTATCCAGTGGGGTAATGGGATGAGATGATCTCCTGGGCCCTTTTTATAAAAAAAATTTTTATTGGAGTATAGTTGAATTACAATATTGTGTTAGTTTCTGTTGTACAGCAAACTGAAATAGTTTATACATATATCCACTCGTTTTTAGATTCTTTTCCCATATAGGCCATTACAGAGTATTGAGTAGGGTTCCCTGTGCTATGCAGTAGGTACTTATTAGTTATCTATTGTATATATAGTAGTGTGTGTATGTTAATCCCAACCTCCTAATTTATCCCCTCCTCTTCCCCCCCCACCCCGTAACCATAAGTTTATTTTACACATCTGTGACTCTATTTCTGTTTTGTAAATAAGTTCATTTGTACCTTTTTTTGAGGATCTATGATTCTCTCCGAACTCCAAGTAGAGTCTCATGTAGAACAAAGTGCATTATAGTCTCATGTAGAACAAAGTGGATTATAGGTTTACTGATAGGCCAGGTAAAAATCACGTTGGGATCAAAGCATGAAACACTCTATCACTGTCCATTCGGAGGGAAATGGACACTTCACAGTTTTCAGTATTTATGTTTCCTCCACATATCTTCCTTTTTAAAACCTTCACCGGAATTTTCCACCCTTGCACGATTGGTCTGACTCCTTTAGCTATACATTGGGAACTTACTATGTGTTTAGCTAGGCGAACTCCTCCACGTGAATCTAGGTTAGACCATGTCCCCAGGCATGCCAGCCCCAGAATCAAACTTGTTCCAAGTTGGGGTTATATTGACCCAGGGCCCTTCTAACCCATTTCAGATTCAGTATTTTCAGGGTTAGGAGGGAGCTTAGCCAGCCATGGGGAGAAGACAGAGGCAAAACACACCCTTTGCAGGGAGTGAGGTGCTTTCCTCCACTGACTATTTTCTCAAATATTAATTCTCCCTCTTCTTCTTTTTCCACTATCTCCTGTCCATCCCTGGGACTGATTAATAATAAAAACGAAAATAAACAATAGCCAGTGTATTGGATATTTACAGTGTTTGAAGCAATGTAATACATATTTAATATTCTCAACAACCCTAGAAGTAGGTTTTAATATTTTCATTTAACAGATGGGGAAACTGAGGCCCAAAGTGCCTAGGGAACTTGCCCAAGCTTGCAGCGCTGGAGCCTCTGACTCCTGAGCCTGAATTATGGAGCATCTCTCTTGTGAAGTCTTAAAGGTTCAAAGATCATTTGCTTTTGCAAAATGGAGTGGAAGGTCTCCCTCTTCCTCCTCCCCACCCAGATATATGGGACTGTTGTGGGACCACGTCTGTGAAAAATGCTCCATCATAAGTTTTAGAGTCGATGAATTTTCACACACTGAATATGCCCATGTGACCACCACCAAGGTCAAGACACAGACTGTGACCTGCTCTTCCAATGCAGGGCGACCATTGCTCTGACTGACATCAACATAGATTAGCTTTGCCTGTTGTAGAACTCCTTATAAATGGGATCAGTGTGCCCCCTTTTTTGTCCGGTTACTTCTGCTCAGAATCTGTAAAATCCAGTGGTGTGCTGGTAAACTGTCTTTCAAAAAATAATTTATTTATTATTATAAATAAATAAAAGAAAAAAGAATTAATTTTTTTTTTTAAAAAGCAGTACAATAAAAAGAAAGAAAGAAAGAAAAAGTTCCTGTTTGTAGTGTTTGCCCATTTCAATGACGTGAATACTCCCACCTTGGTGGATTTCAAGCCACCAATGATTTAACAATCAGTTTGCAAGATTCCGGAATATTCCACAGTCAGCTCTTACGAGCTGGTACAAGTCAAACCCACCATGTTATAGGAGTCATTCACATTGTGGTGTGTAGTTTACCATTCTTTCTCATTGTTGTTTAGTATTACTGTGTGAACACACATGGGGCCTTTTCATTATGGCTTTTTGGCAAAAGTCACTGGTTTTCGGAAAGAGCCTCTTTGGTGGATTCATTACTGCCAGATGAATCCGGTCCTGTCTCCACTGTGCCGGCACCTTTCCTGACCACCAGCTTCGGCATCAGCTCTCCAGACTGGAAGCACCGTACCTGCCCTACAAGCTTGTCAGCACTCTTGGCACTCAGTAGGTGCTCAATAAATCTTCACTCCATCCCTTTCTATCTATTTTTCATCCCAGGGAGGGTGACTGCACCTCAGGTGAAGCCATGTGGAGATGTAGGGCTCAACACCCCTGCATGGATCTCTTGGGTGTTTTGCTCTGCCGCCCAGAGCACTTGCAGAATTTCTCAGCTTTATTTCCATGTGGTATCTTTGTTTTTTGTTTTTTTTTTAATTAAAAAAAATCTATATTAGAGTATAGTTGATTTACGTTGTGTTAGCTTCAGGTGTACAGCAAAGCGAATGTATACGTATACATATGTCTAATCTTTTTCAAATTCTTTTCTCATTTAGGTTATTATAGAATATTCAGTAGAGTTCCCTGTGCTGTATAGTAGGTCCTTGTTGGTTATCTATTTCATATATAGTAGTGTGCACACGTTAATTCCAAACTCCCAATTTATCCCTCCCCCTCACCTTTCCCCTTTGGTAGCCATAAATCTGTTCTCTTAATCTGTGAGTCTGTTTCTGTTTTGTAAGTAAGTTCATCTGTATCTTTTTTTTTTTTTTTTTTGCGGTACGCGGGCCTCTCACTGTTCTGGCCTCTCCCGTGGCGGAGCACAGGCTCCGGACGCGCAGGCTCAGCGGCCACGGCTCACGGGCCCAGCGGCTCCGCGGCATGTGGGATCATCCCGGACCGGGGCACGAACCCGCGTCCCCTGCATCGGCAGGCGGACTCTCAACCGCTGCGCCACGAGGGAAGCCCATCTGTATCATTTTTTTTAGATTTCCATGTGGTCTTTTTGAAGAGGAGGAAGAGAAGTATAAGAAGGAAGAAGGGAGGGCAGGAAAGAAAAGGAGGGAGGAGGGAAAGTAGGAAGGAAGAAAGGGGAAGAAAGAGGGAAGAGAAAGAGGGAAGGAGAGAAAGCAGCTGTCAGATTTGTCTGCGGGCCTGGCCTGAGAGAAGACTTTTCTGTTACCAATAAACCACTTGCTCCGGCCGCTGGGACGGGCCCAGGAAACCTGTTCACACATGAAAGTGATGTTTCCTTTGTTCAGTGCTGCCTTCTTGCCTCGAAATAGATCATCACAACCCAAGCATCCTCCGGAGAGATACCATCTCCAGGGGAACATGAAAAGGAAACCCTGGAAAGGCAGTCAAAAGAGTGACAAGAATGTGACAAATGAAGGTCACAGAGTGACAATCTGTGAATATGCATATTTTTCTGGGTCAAGGGGAAGTGAAGACTTGACGGTGGAGGGGAAGCTGGGCCTTTTCCAAGGCCAAGTGCCTGGGGGGTCTCTGCAGCACCAGGAGAGCCGCTGACTCTGAGCTCACTGCCCACCAGGGCCAGGTCCACTGCCCTGAGGTCCTGGGGAAGGAACCTCCTCCAGGCAGTTGGCACCAGTGTCCTTTCTGTCTGAAGCAGTCAGGAAAGTCATCTCCTGGCTCCCTCATCAACTGGAAAAACACACCGGTTGCGGCCAAGTGAAACAAAATGCCCCTCCCTGCCTGGGAGTTCAACCTGCATCCCTCTGACAGCTGGCCGTGATGGAGAACTGCATCTCCTTCCAAACCCAGAACTGTGGTCTTTGGATCTCCCTCCAGCACCCCAATTCCAGGACTTGGGGCCTCCCAATGAAAGCGGCTGGTTACCGTGATCTCTTGAATCAATTCCTTGTGTCCCAAGGGCAAAGACCATGTTCAGATCCCCAGCTGAAGCCCTGCTTCTTGGCCGTCTGTTTGTCGTTCATGCCACTGCTGCTTCCCTGGGGATTTGGGGAGGATAATCTAGAAGAGGCAGCAGGGTATAAGGAACAGAAACAGTAATAATCCTGGAACGAGCTGGATCTAATTTTAAATGTGGGCTCTGCCATGTGCTGATTGGGTGAGCTGGGCAAATGCTAGCTCCCCTGGGTCAGGCCCGGTGTAATTTCTTCAAGAGCCCTGCAGGTTCAGGATTTCAACCTACTTTCCATGGGGGGAGATGGAAGGACTGCAAAGACCATCTGGCCAAGGTGAGACAGAGCAGGATTTGAACCTGGGCTGGGCTGGCCACAGGGTCACCTTCTGTCCCCTACTCCACACTCACTGCCCCAGGCTGAGAATGCATCTGGGCCACTGGCGTTCCCATAGGTCTCATAACTCTTGTGGGTGAGGGTGAGGGGGGCTGAGGAATCCTTCCCGCCCAGAGGAACATGCATACTCCTTCTGTTCACGGTGTGGCGTGTTTATTTCACCCTTCTTTTACAGTTAGATACCAAGATTGCTCCCAATTTTTACTATCATAAATGAGACTGTGTAAAACATTTGGGGGTCATAAGTCTTTTCTACGTCTGTATTTCCTTATGAGACATACTTAAAAGCTGAATTACTAGGTCACAGGGTATGAAAAACTTCAGGCTTTAATTCCTGATGTCAAATTGCTCTCAATAAGGGTTTTGGTGGTTTATACTCCCCTCACTCAGAGACTTTTTCCTTGCTACTGGAGGCTTTTTCTGAGTTAAGGTCAAGGCTGGTGTTTTGATATTTCGTTAATACCCAAAATACCCAGTGTGTGTGTGTGTGTGTGTGTGTGTGTGTGTGTGTGTGTGTTTGGGGGAGGAAGGGCTGCAAAATCATTGTCTATTAAAAAAGGAAGTCCTCAAAGTCGCCCCTCCTGTCTTCCTGGCCTGTTGTTTAAATCCCTTAGTATACAGGTAATGCACAGAGAATATAAGGAAATTAAAAAAAAAAAAAAAGAAGAATCTTGTCTAGGATGGTGGGTTATGGGAGGTTTTCTTTTTCAGTCAAAATGTTTTTATAATAAAAATGGGAAGAGAGAGGAATTTCATCCTTAACCAGAATGTGAACCCAGCTCTCTTAGATGTTAGGCATATCAGGATCGACTATGCCTGTCGATAAAGTTTTTAGTTGGAAAATATGGAAGGAACGCCCTTTGTCCCACTTGGAATCCAAAGTCCAAACCTGGTCTGTCTGTCCTCTGGCACAGGCGGACTGTGCTTTATTTGCTCTAGCCCTCTCCTTGAGCAGGTGCCTCTCAGCTGTCATGCCTCAGCGTGACGTGGCCTGGAGCCAGCCCTCTGAAGCTGACCTGGGATTTACCCGACAGGAAAGAGCAGGGCTCGCAGACTGCTCAGGTGGGCTCCCCGAGGAGCACCGGTGATCAAGCTCGGGCGGACCCTGCTGACTGGACGTGGGAAACAGCAGCAGCATCTTTGAATGGAAAGATGAAGGATGACCAGTGAGGTCCTGTTACTCAAAGCCCCAGGGACAGGAGGCAATGGATTCCACCTGATCCCCTTCAGATTCTGCGTGGCATTTATGCCATTACAAGGGGAGGGCATCTACCATCTTCCTCTTACTTCTTGTCTCCTCGGTTACTGGGAATGGTGATGCCAGGAGTCGACTCGGGAGGAGTGGTCCTGAGACAGGGGGCCAGTGGCAAGCCCTTCCTGGTGCTCGGGCCCGCACTCTTTATCTAACATGTGATCTGTGCACAGAGAACTTTCATGGTGTCCTATTTTTCCTTTTAAAATCAGTTTTATAGGAATAGAAATATATTACTACTATACTATAATATATAACATTATCTCTTATAATATATACTATATATTAAATATTATACTATATTTATTATACTTATATATTATAATATACAATACTTATATATAAGTATAATATATAATACTTATAATATACATAATGTAATATAGTATATAGTATAATATATATAAGCATATTATACCATATAGTATATAAAAAATATAATATCTTCTATGTTATAGTATTATTAGTACAATACTATAATATACAACTCTAATGTAATAAGAGAAATAGCAATAGGAAAGAGTGAATGAGAATGAAGGAATCGTAATCTCTTCCATCAGAACAACACCATTAACATCTGTTATAGGTTGAATCATGTCCCCCACAAATTCATAGGTTGAAGTCCTGACCTCTAGTACTTCAGAATGTAACCCTATTTGGAGAGAAAGTCTTTCAAGAGGTGATTAAGTTAAAATGAGACCCTTAGGGTAGGCCCTGATCCAATCTGACTGCTGTCCTTCTAAGAAGAGGAAATTTGGACACACAAAGAGGCACCGGGGTGCACGCACAGAGGGATGGCCAGGTGAGGACACAGCAAGAACATGGCCATCTGCAAGCCAAGGAGAGAAGCCTCGGAAGAAACCAGTCGTGCTTACTCCCTGATCTCCGAAGTCCAGCCTCCAGAAACTGTGAGGAATAAATGTCTGCTGTTTAAGCCACCCTGTCCGTGGCATTTTGTTATGGTGGTCACAACATCCCTCTGCATCTCACACACAGTTTAATAAAATTGGAGCCATTCTGCACATACAGTTTTAGGCCATGCACTTAACCTCGCATTGTGGGCATTTTCCAGCGTCCACCGCTCCCTGTTCCCAGGAAGATAAGGTTCCATCCTTGGATCTGGGCATTCGGGATCGTGTGCAGATGGCCCTTCTGCCTATAGCCACGTGACTTGCTGGCTGTTTCCCAGACTTGCTCTGTCTCTTCTGCTCTTGCCAGCCCCACCCTCCCTAAAAGTGCTTTCGCCTAAAAGTCATTCTAGGCCTAGATCATACCTAGAGCTGTTTCACCATGCAGCCTGCTGGCCACACGAGGGCAGGGCATAAATAAACCTACCTGTGTCCCTAGCACTTACCATGGTTGCTCTAACATATATTGTTTTCCACCAACCTTAGATGATAATACCTTTTTAAAAGGGAGGATTGAGAATTACGGGCAGAATTAAATTACTCATGGGCCCCTGTCTCCTGGTTCCACGGATGTTAGAGAAAGGATATATATTATGAACAAGTTGGGTTTATAATATAAATAGGAATGCAAGCTTGGCTATGCATTAGAAACAAAATCAATGTAATTCACTGTATTAACAGAACGAAAGGTTTATAATATAAATAGGAATTTATAATATAAATAGGTTTATAATATAAATAGGAATGCAAGCTTGGCTATGCATTAGAAACAAAATCAATGTAATTCACTGTATTAACAGAACGAAAGGTTAAATTAACCAGATCATTTCAATAGATGCGAAAAGCATTTAACAAAATCTGATACCCATTCATGATAAAAATTCTCGGCAAACCAGGAACGGTAGGGAATTTCTTAAAAATGGTAAAAAGCATTTACAAAATTCCTACAGGCAGCGTCAGACTTGGAGGTGAAAACCTGAATTATTTCCTAGACCCACTTCTCCGAGAAACCTTTCCTGACTTCCGACTAGGTCAAATGCCACTTCCCTCCGGGCCACCCCCTCCTCCAAAGCAGTGATCACAGTTGCAAATGAAAATGTTTGTGCCCCAGTGAGGTCCGTGTCTGTTTCCTGATCTAGGCACTAAGCTCTGTGTGTGAAAGGCTTCTGCTGGGTGCTGCCCCACGTCCACGCGGGGCTGAATGAACCACACAGTGAGGGATGGGCCGTCTGCATTCACGGCGCTTCAGGCCTGGTGACGGGGGAGGTTTCTCACAGAAACGCATTCGTACACATATAAACTCCACCGGAAAGACCAATTCTTCTAGCTCATTCTGGGCCACTGCCCCATAGGGAATAGATGCCAGTGCTTTGTTCTGACTTGCGAGAGTTTTAGGGCTGGAAGGGCTGTTGAGGGTCATCCAGACCCAAGTTGTTAGAGGAGGTCTCTAGGGTCGCGATCTGAAGTGTGCGCACCAAATGCACCGTGAACCCTAGTTTGGAGCTGACAGTAGCGAAAACTGCATAGGAATGAGGTCTGGGGGCAGCATCCAGTTCCCATGTGGTGGCTCTTTGTAATCCTTGCCCCTGGGGGGACTAACACCTGCACTTTGAAACGGCTGGAGGAGCACTGCAGCTCCCAGCACCCTGGGGCAAAACCCCTGCCCCGTAGGCTGCTGGCAGGCCTGCCTTTGCTCTGGTCATCAGAAAGCTGGCTTTGCTCTCTGGGGTCACCTGACCAGGAGGTAGGTCCTGGCCTAACCCCTTCTCCTGCCTGGAAGCGGACTTTCCCCTTCTTTCCAAGGACAGGTAGGCAGCTCCTTATGGATTAAGGCTAGCAGCGACAACTCCAGAGTTCCTCCACCTGATGGGTATTGGGAGGAGGAATGGCAGGTCTGGGAAGCTCTGCTGGCAAAGACTTTGTATGAGATTCACAAGATAGCAGGGGTGGAGGGTCAAAGAGGAAAGCTGGGAGTGGCTGGGGTAGAAGCCAAAGTCTGCGCACCCCAGCCCTTTGGAGACATGTGTCTCCCCCACTGGACTAGGCTGGTTTCTGCACTGTTCCTCCTGAACTGTGTCTCATCCAACTGCTCCAACTGGTCAAGGGAATGGAAGTGAGGAAAGAACAGGTGCATTTAATCCACCCAGCAGTTGTGGATTTTCTAAAAGATACATAATCCTCGTGTTTGTGGATTCAGCTGCCTCTTTCCTCTTTCCTTTATTACCTTGTTTAAAGGAAAAATCATGACTCTTATACAAATGGAAAAACACACCTCAAAGGTTGATTTAATTCATTCATTGGTGAGGAAACCGGTAAGATGTTACAACCAATCCAAAGGAGAAGTGAAAATACCACCCATCGATAGGCGAGTGAGAATGCTGAAATGAATTCACAAATAGATGCAAAATTGATAATAACCACCACTGGACAGAGTTCATTTACGTATATATAAACAAGAATGGTTTATGCATTCCTACAATTTGCAGAGCTGTAAAATAGGTCCAAGATGAGGGCAAGCAGAGAGAGCCAGGAAGGGTACTCTAGATGGAACATGCAGTAATTTTTTCCACCCAGTTTTAAAACCTTCACAGATCTGGGCATGGATAGCAGCAGGAGGCTTGGACATTTATTTCAGCAAAACAAGGCAACTGAGGCAGGAGATGGGCTTCAGACAAATGATGACAAATCAAGGTACTAGACTCCCTGCCTGATATGTACATGTGAGGACAAAGCAGAAGCTGGGAAGGAGAGAGGGAAATATAATAAACAAACAAACAAAAAAGAGTTAAAAGAAAGCCTAAGAGAGGTGGGAGGGGAGCTCTGTTTGCTCATTCACTCCAACACTCATGTTCTCACGCTTCACTGGCAGGAGTACAAGCTCAGCCAACTGCACGCGACCCCCATCACGCAAATCTTAGTGGGAGAGACACAGTGAGGACAGGTTGAGTAATGGCCCCCCAAAATTGTCCATGTCCTCAACTCCTGGAATATGGGACTATTGCCATATATGCCAAAAGGGACTTGGCATGTGATTAAAAATTTTGAGATGGAGAGATTATTCTGGATTATCTGAATAGGCCTGATGTATCACAGGGGTCCTTATAAAAAGGAGGTAGGTGATCAGGATAGGAAAAGGCAAAGAAGTAGAGATTAGATGGATGCAGCTGCAAGCCAAGGAATGCTGGCAGCCTCTAGAAGCAGGAAGAGGCAAGAAATGGATTCTCCTCTGGAGCCTCCAGAAGGAACTGTTAGGGAACAGCTGACCAAAACTGCCGCTTTGCCTAGGCATGATAATAACTGCTTGCATGAGCTGTCTCACAACAGGACGTCCTGATAAGGAACATGGTGCAGCTGCTGAAAACTACCTGGGAGAATTTGGGAGGGGCCGAAAGGAGGGAGGAGATGCCAGCCCATAATATGTCCTGCCAACCTCCCAGAAATCATTGCGCTGGAAACCATCTTGACTGAGAGATGTGCACACCGCCAGGAAGGTCCTTGAATGGGACCAGATATGGGCACAAGCAAGATGATTGGCCAGAGACAACCTGGAAACTAACCCTATTACCATAAACCCTGAGACCGTGAGCCACGTGGCAGAGCAGTTCCGGGTACTCTCTGCCCGGCCCCCCCTTCCCAATACAGTCTTTTGCTTTGTTAGTACGTGTGTCTCCTCAGACAATTCATTTCTGAGTATTAGACAGGAGCCCACTCTCAGGCCCTGGAAGGGGTCCCCCTTCCGGTAACAGAACCAGCCCTTCCAACACCTGGATTATAGCCCTGAAAGCCCCGTTTTGGATTTCTGACCTCTAGAACTGTAAGAGAATAATTCTGTGTTGTTTTAAGTCCTTACATTTATAGTAATTTGTTCCAACAGCAGCAGGAAACTAATTCACACTCTGAACAATTGCACTGTAGCATGATTGCAATGCAGAGTGTTCTGATGGGGAAACTGAGAGTCAGGGGAGACAATGACAGGTGTCCTGGAGGAAGAGGTTTCCTGCTGAGACCTGGGGGCTTGGAGGAAGTGGCTCACAGAGTGTCAGACTTCTGGTGCTTTTGCGGGTACAGGGATGGTGTCGCACAGTGGACAAGACGAGGGAAGAATCCCGCAGGGACCCTGAAGCAATGCTTTCTTACATATCACTCAGGGCTAGAGGGAGGTTGGCGGCAGGAGCCACTGAGGTGTGCTTGTGGTGTTTGTAAGGCGGGGGGGTGGTGGTGCAGGCCTGAACCCGTGATGGGGTGGCAATGCAAAGGAGATGAATTCCTAAGGCTTTTAGGAGGCAACTGCAGGAAGGTGGGTGCTAGATAAATCCAAGGTGGCGTTTTTAGACAAAGGGCTTGAAACCATTAATTAGTCATTTGAAATAAGTATTAGCTTGGCTGGTGGCACCATGGAAGTAGCTGGCAGCTTCCCTGTAAAAGCAGTCCCAAACTCCCTTTGCTTGGGATCCTTAGAAAATGTGAATTTAGAGGTACTTACGTTGCTTGACAAAGTCTGTCATTAACCGGGTGTAAAGAGAAGTGAGATTTACCACTGCCTTGCTTCTGAGCCTCGTGTAAACTTCCCTTCAGACATCTATAAAGCATCTTGCGCCTCTGTACGTTCCTAAAGGTCACCCAATCAGAAGGCTTAACCGCCACGGTCAGCCACATGGTGCATCTGACATCTCTAAGGGGTCACTTTGGAAGTAATGCCAAGTTGCATTTCTTAGATGCTGGTGGCCTGCGCACCTACATGTTACCTAGTGAACACGGTTTTTTGTCCAGCCATTTGAGATCCTTGGTTTTGATTGTTTGTTTGCCTTTGTGTGCTCAGATATTCTCCCTTGATGAGTATTTGTGAGCCAAATTATTTTGTTGGAGACTTTGGTGTCACGGGGAGAAGCAGAGTCAGCATTTTAAAAAAAACTCTCTGCTTTCACTTGCCCACTCCTCTTTTTGGCCATGTACACACCCTCTAGCAGCCCTAGTAGCTGTTGTACAGACAAGAATGGCCAGTCCCACAAGCACTGATTCTGTCCTTTGGGCTTGAGCCTGAATTGGGTTACGCTTCTTCCTTGTGGTATGTGATGGAGCCTTTCTCCATAGACTCTTAAATCTCCATTTCATATTCATTTATCACTTACCACCTTGGTTCTGCTGGGGGGGGGGGTGCTCTGAAAAGCTGCATTTGGTCTCACAGTGAGTGAAGGATCCATGCTGAGATCCCCATAGAGGTAGGTCAATGTTGGATGATTTATAACTCAGTACAGTGGAAAAAAGTCTAGAATTGAGGGATGCGGGTCTGTATGAAAGACCTGCAGCTT
The DNA here is from genome assembly GCA_004363435.1 of Platanista minor. Taxonomy (NCBI): domain Eukaryota; kingdom Metazoa; phylum Chordata; class Mammalia; order Artiodactyla; family Platanistidae; genus Platanista; species Platanista minor. The sequence goes on along the minus strand of RJWK010024027.1, from coordinate 8,176 downwards.
TCAGGGCTCTCTGTCCAAAGGGTCATGCGTGGGCAGAAGGAGCTCCCCTTACCTGTGTTTTACGAAACTTGCTCTAAACTTTCTGATCACTTAACTTTGGTCTCTTTCAGTGTCATTACCAAGTCCTGCAAATTTAGGAAGTGCCAGCAGGCAACCTGTTTCTCCGACTACTCAGGCTGTGAGCTGAAGTTGAGCGTGTTCTGTCCACAGCCTGAGGTTGGTCTGTGTGTGTTTCTGATGACTCATGGATCAGCCCCATCTGGACACCAACATCACTTAGAAAAGTGATAACCAGAAGGATTCCCTGAAATCAGTCAACACAATACTTCTTACTCAGCTTACTAAGCCACACTCTCATCTAAAGAATTTTTTTCTTTTTCCTCTGCTAGAATACGTTAGATTAGAATAGAATAGATTTTTCCATCTTCCATTTCCTCCCCCTGTGGGATGATTGTTAGGAGGTGGGTTTCTGAATTTTTGCAAAATTTGGGTTCTGATTGATGCCATAATGTTGATTCATGGCAGCTATGTTACAGCAGTTCCTGTTGAGGCTACTGGAAACGGACCATCCTGTGTAACCTGGATTTGTTGGAACCTCAATTTAGAAATGTTTTCTTTACAACTCTCTTTCTTTTGAGCATGTGTGCTGTGGTTAAGATGGACAAAAATTTTAGAGCCCTGGGGACCGAACAACTTGCACAACCCACATATTGTCTCATATATAAAGATCATCTCTGGGGCTCAGCTAAACTGGGGCTCACGATAACCAGATGACCTGAATCGGGGTCATGGAATTCACGAGAGTGGATGGGCGTGTTGTTCTGTGGCCTCAAACACAGCCTCGCCCTAGGCCTCCTGCCTTTGGCAGCAGGTCTGTTTGGCTATGGTTGCACAATGCCGAATTCCCTCTCCCTGAAGAACCTGTATGCTGGGAGCTGTGGGTTGGAGAGAATGGAGGGGGGGATGGCCAAGGTCCCGTCCACATGGCCCACCTGTGGACCAGAGGAGTCAGGGCTTGATTAGGCTGCATATACTGGAAAATCCAAAAGGCAGAAGTTTAAGAGAAATGCGCTTTTTCTGTTTGCAAGAAGTCTGAAAGTTGAAAGTCCAGGCTGGGGTCAGAGGTTCAGGGATGCTGGGGCCGAAGGCTTAAGGGCTTCTTTGGACTTTCCTCCTAGAAGGTGGCTGATGCAGGTGGGGTGAGGCTGGGTTGGAGGGTGCAGTGGGTTGTCAGTGGTACTGGTGTGGGGATGGTCGCCAGGAGGGCTTCTCTCCTTCATCTGCCACTCTGTTTCCAAGGCAACTGCCTTGAAGAAGAATGTAGTGCCCCCGTGGCAAGAGGAAGACTGGATTCCCACATGGGCGGGGCAGTCCCAAGGAGCCTTGGTGGCCCATCCTGATACTCATGTGAGCTCCTCAATCATCCAGCTCATCAAGGCCAATACACTTGGCCTTCCATATCCGTGGGTGCAGAACCCATGGATACAAAGGGCTGACTGTACTGTGCCATTTTATATAAGGGACTTGAGCATCTGCAGATTTTGGCATCTGCGGGGGCCCTGGAACCAATCCCCTGTGAGTACCAAGGGACAGCTGTATTATCAGTTCCAAAATGGTCACTGCCTGGCACTCTATTAAACACCTCAATACACCCAGGGCTGAGTCCTTGGCCACATGGAGCTCACTTTCACTGTAAATAACACAGATGTTGAGATGGAGAGAGAAGCAGTTACCCAGGAAGGCCCAGCATCCCTGACCCTCAGGAGTTGTTATGGCACAAAACAGCGGGACAACTCCCAGATCCCATCTTTCCCTCCGGCTTTTCTCTGTTTTGCTTTCAAATCTTTGGCTCTCCTTCTTCCCTCCCACCTCTTCCTTAAACCCTTTGGTTACAGCCGGCAGGGTTACTGTGTGTCACTGTGCTCCCTGCCCCGCATCCCTTACCTGGCTGACTAAGGAGAAGCCCATACAATCCAACAAGCCGGTGTCTGGGGGGCATGAACCTCAGACCCAGGAGTCAGGTGTGCAAGAAATGCACCTGGGCCTTTCTTTAATTTAATTTCTCAGGCTGCCATTGTGCACAGGAAGGAGAGACTTAATCTCGGCCCACTGGGGGGTCCCCTGCCTCTCCTGTGGATGTGCTTGGCCCTAGGGGATTGGGCTGGCCGCCCGGTCCTGGCGTAGCATCTCTTCACTCAGGGTTGGGACGCTGCTCCTCCCCGCCTGGTCTTTTGTCCTGGCTCTACCCCATCTCTGCTTCAAGCCTGCCCTCCAGGCCACAGCCTCCTGCCTGGAGCTCCTGCCCCTCCCATCCTGGAGGAAAGTCCTGTGCAGTTGGCTTGGTGATCCTGGATGGTTACACGGGAATTTGCTCTGCCTGCCTCTTCTGGGGAACTTCAGGGTTTTGGCCACCATGGGCTTTGCCTTGGAGTGTCAGTAGCCTTCTGCACACTGATCCCCCAAACTGTACAAACTTCAGGGTGCAGGCCCATCCCAGGACCCTCCACCCCACTCAGGAGACCTTTGTGTAGCTGAGGCCAGAGACTTTGTTTGTGCAGCCACACATTCCTCTTGAACCCTGGTCCCATGCCAGGGCCTGGGCTTTGCACTCAAATGTAAAGGTAGAGACTTGCATTTCCTCTGCTCTGCTAAGTCACCTTTGGGAGAAACAGTGAACAGGAAATGACCCTGTTACACGTCCCAAGAGAGGACCTTGGAGACATAGGCAGAAGAGCCCGGTCAGCATCTCAAGAAATCCCACCATAACTACTTAAGGAGAAGCAGAGATAAAGGAAGCTTCGTGTGTATGAAGCATCTGACATTCACAGGCTTAGTGACAATTAGCAGGGTGACCTGGACAATGTGGGGTAGCCGTGGGAAAAACTGTACTTCAAGGAAGGAACAAATGAGAAACTCTTTTCACAGCATTTGACACGTGTTAATATGAAGTCATTTTTGAATTGCTCATTCTTTTAGGAAATATTTGATTTTTCAGGGGAAACTAATTAAGGAGCATACACATCAGGGCCTGAGTTATGGTAGGAAATCTCCCCCCATTCCAGCAGTCGGCTTTGTTCTGAGCCTCCACGCTGCAAGATCGGCACTTGTGGAGCAGGATGGGGTCAGTCTCTTGTTTACAAGATTGGAGACCAAGATGGGATCTCGCTTCATCAGTCCGTTTAGCTGTGTTCACACCCCCTTCCGCCTTGTGCCTTGGTCTGAATACACTGACGCTGGTGACAAGCCCTTGTAGTCGCTTACGTCTGTGCCTCTATTACGTTCACTGACAGTTAATACTTGAATGTGTTACATTTGAGGGGTGTTGTGGGTTAAATTGTGTCCCTCCCCAAAGGTGTCGAAGTCCTAACCCCTTGTACCTGTGAATGTGACCTTATTTGGAAATAGGGACTTTGCCGATGATTAAGTTAAGATGAGGTCATTAGGATGAGTCCTAATCCAATATGACTGATGTCCTTATAAAAGGGGGTATTCGGATGCACACACTCTCACACGCACACAGGGAGAACCACGTGAAGGTGAAGCGAGAGATCAGGGTGACACATCTACAAGCCAAGGAATGCCAGCGAATGCCAACAAACCCTCACACGAAAGAGACAGGCAGGGATGTAGCCTTGCCTCCCATCCGCCAGAAGCCACCGACTCTGCTGACATTTGGACCTGGGACTTTGAGCCTCTGGAACTGTGAGAAAACACCTTTTTTTTTTGTGGTACGCGGGCCTCTCACTGCTGTGGCCTCTCCCGTGGCGGAGCACAGGCTCCGGACGCACAGGCTCAGCGGCCGTGGCTCACGGGCCCAGCCGCTCCGCGGCACGTGGGATCTTCCCGGACCGGGGCACGAACCCGTGTCCCCTGCATCGGCAGGCGGACTCTCAACCACTGCGCCACCAGAGAAGCCCGAGAAAACGCCTTTTTGTTGTTTAAGCCCCCCAGCTGGTGGACTCCGTCATGTCAGCCCTAGTAAACTAATAGAAGAGGTAGTCTGAAAGCTTCATACCTGGAACAGTGCATCATTTATTTGGAAGAGGGAAGCCCAGTTTGCCTTTTCATGAACACGAGCATCTCACATTTAAAGACACAGTTCTGGGCTGTCTGAGGATACTTGTAAGCTCCCATCTCAGGCACAAACTACTCAGAGTCACATTGTGAAGTATTTGCCTTTTTCTTTTACGATTTTCTTCCCTTCTCTTTTTGTTTCCTTGCTTGTTCCTCTTTTTTCCTGGCAAATAGATGGCCAGGAGAATTTTATTTATGTTGAGCAGCCTGTGCTTTGGCCTGAGCCCCTGGTGCCCATATGCCAAGAGCTGCACCAGGTAGGGAGGTGAGGAGTGTGCTCACGAGCTCGCTGTCTTCTCACAGATGAGAGCGGAGACGTCTCTCTGGCCCTATTTACAGCTTTCCCTGCAAGCCCACGTGTCCTTGTAGGCCCTGGTGACAGGTGGAGGGGAAACACAGAGCCAGAGAAGACTGTTACGGACTGGAAGTATGCATCCCTGCAAAATTCATCCACTGAAGCCCTAACCCCCATGTGATGGTTTTTAGAGATGGGGTCACCGAGAGGTAATTAGGTCATGAGGGTGGGGACTCTTATAAGAAGAGGAAGAGACCAGAGCCCTCTCTCTCCACGACATGAAAACCCAGTGAGAAGGTGGCTGTCTGCAAGCCAAGAAGAGGGTTCTCACCAGACATGGAACTAGCTGGCACCTTGATCTTGGACTTCCAGTCTCCAGAACAGTGAGAAGTAAATGTCTCTTGGTTAAGCCACTCAGCCTGTACGTTTTGTTACAGCAGCCCTAGTAGACTAATACAGAAGCTTTACTTTTCTGCTCCAGAAGGGCAGGACCTCCCAGGATGGAGCAGAGAGAGCTGTGAAGGCCAGGTTTTGAATCTGGCCACTCAAGATCGGCTCCCTGCCCCAGAGCAGGAACAAACCAACTGTGCCTAAAAGAGGGTGTTTTCCAGCCTTGTTGAATGCATTTAGAAACCTCAATACAGGTGAATTCTCATTAGCCCAGAGAATTAAGCTAGCTTCACTCATTTGGAGAGAACCAGTCTGCTGCCTGCCCTACACAAGCAGCCTGAGCCTCTGCATTCTTAGTCAAATTCAACATGGATCAGCTTAGAACACAACGAGTTTGAGGCCTGCAAATGCTTGTCCTTTTTCTATAAAGGTTGGTATTTTTAAAACCATTTCTTGCTTTTCTAAAGAACAAAGCCTGAATTCCACGCACAGTGATGACTGTTTTGTTCATACTCCCTTCATGGTTAACAGCATTAAATGACATTGTAAAAGAAACCGACACTTCCTTTTGCATTTATCAGTAATAAATTTTTCTTTGGTAAGTGGAGATGCAATTGAATACTATTTTCTTAAATCTCGGTGTGGGACAGACATTCACACCAGGGAGAATCTCTGTTTGGCAGAGGGAGCCTCTCTTTTTATTCCCATATGGAAAGAGATGTAAACTGGGGGAGCGTTTGCTTCTTCCTAGGATTCTGTGGTCCACGGTTAACAGTCTCCTCAAGAGAATTTCCAATTCTCTTTCCAGTGAGCTGCAAAAGAACTTAAACCATTTATTTGTTCTGATCCTGAAATCAGAGTTACTCAGTGAACTCCCAAAGAGTCCTAAACCACGAGAAGAAGTCAGTCTAAGGTAAAGTGACATGTTTCAAAGTTGCCATAAATGCTGGCGACTGGACAGGATGATAAATCTGAGCCATTTCACAAGATCAGTTGGGTCAGTAATAAAAGACATGAACTTGACGTATATTTCCTCTTGCCTTTCCTGCCTATAAAGATCAATAAATTTTGTAAAATTTAAAGGTAAAGGGTGAGACATTTTGGATTTTATGTGAACGGCTTGCCTGGTGACAGTAAGCGTGTCGTGGCCCTTAGAGGTGGAGGTAATTTACGGTGGATGGTTTCTTGGTATTTTCTATATGCATTTGAGGGGTAATATTTAAAAATCACCCAGCACATGGTTTTTGATAAGACACATAACTCAGGGACTCAGAGTTGTTTTATAGGAAAAAGGTGAACGCGCATCATGTAGTCAGGATCTGGGCACGTCTCTCCTCCCTCGGGAATGACAGGGATGGAAACCTGGCTCCTGACAGGGAGTCATAAAGCGTGCCCGTGAAAGCTGAGTCCTGGACCCCAGCTCAGTGCTCCGAAATTCAGGGCTCTCCCAGGACTTCGGCTGCTTGAAGATGCAGGGACAGACGGGGCCGGGCTGGGGCAGGGAAGAGGCCCCTGCCTGAAAAAAGGGTGGTGGACCATGTGCTGTCACTGTTCCAGTGGGTGTGCTCTGTCCCCAACCTCTGCCCCAGCCTGAAGCCTTGCTCTCTGATGCTTGGTTTGAGAAGACCACGGAGAGCAATAGAGATATGCCCTTCATAGCCAAATTCTGCTTCATATGGAGGACCGTGTGTCCTGTTCGTGCAGGAAGCTCACTCTCTTGCTGAACGGGAGGGAGGGGCCAGTGATCAGACCCAAACACTCTGGGTTTGCTACCCGCCTGGTTCTCAGGGGCTGGGTGAGCCTGGAGACTGCTGCATGCAGCACGTGACAGGGAGAGGGGCCTGCAGACTTCTGCAGGCTCATTCACCAGAGGCTCATCCAGCACTTCCTGTGTGCCAGGCTGGGTGCCAGGAGCTGGGGGTATTGCAGGGAACAAGCCCGCCCCCTGGGGGAGCTCACTTCCTTGAGAAGTCAGCTATCCAATTAATTATGCAACTTTAAGTGGTACTTAATTCCAACGATGAAAGTGGATCTTGGGAGCTTTGAGAGTGGACAACGGGAAGACCCACCTGGTTAGACAGGGTTGGGGGTGACAGTCAGTGAGGACCTTTTGGAGGGAATGACGTTTGATGTCTGGAGGAAGCTGCGGGAGACCGAGGAGGAGAAGGAATTTCAGGCAGAGTTAACAGTGCCCTGATGGGCCAGGGGAAGGAAGGGGTTTGGCTTGTGGGGGAAGCTGAGACAGGTGGGGATGGGCATGGTGTGGCAGCTGAGGGCTGTGGTATGAGGCTGCCGAGGAAAGCAGTGGCCAGGCCCAGGAACGCCAGGCAGCCAGCAAAGTATTTCAGCAGGATGGTGATGTGAATAGGCTTGTGTTTTAAAACGGTTACTCTGGCTTCTGGATGGGGAAGAGACTGGAGTCGGGGGATGCAGAGTGGGGTGGCAGTAGTGAGACCAGTTGGGGCTACTGCGGTAGACCAGATGGGGGCGGTCACAGGGGCCTGGACTCAGAAGTCAGCCTTGCAGACGGAGAGGAGGGGACCAGTTCAAGGTGACTTTTGGTGACAGATGTGGTTAGTTCTTGATTGGGCAGTATCTCTATTCATTGCCTCCTCATATCTTCCTTGCCCCCTGACCATCCCTTCTAATTTGTTCAGCTTCTGATTGTAACAAGGGAAATGGTCATACATCCCCAAGGGTGCGTGCCTTTTCACCTTCTCACATAGACCTGCGTGATGACCCACAGCACATACTTGTGAGACCTGAGGTTGCCAGTGAAGGTTTATTCCCTCTTGGGTTCCTGTATTAGTCAGGATAGACTAAGTGTTGCAGCAGTAAGCAATTTCCCCATAATCTCAGTAGCTTAACAGAACCAAGGCTGGTTGACTGTGAATGCTGTCTATCCAACAAGTGGAGGGCTTTGATCCACACAATCACTCAGGGACCAAGGCTGGTAAGAGTGCCTCTGTCTTCAGGCTGAAAAACCTGGAACATGCAGCCTCCTTAGCCTCTGCAGCAAAGGAGGGAGACTGGAGGCTCGCTTATGAGCTTCTCCCCCACATATCCCTGCCACTCATATTTCATTGGCCTGAACTAGTCATCATGGCCCTGTCTTACAGCAAGGAAGCCAGGAAATGCAGGAAAGCTAACTGAAATAGTTGACGATCAAATGAGACATTTGGGGAGTATTTCTGTTTCTGTCACAAGACCAGATTCAAGGCAGAGGAGACCCAAGCAGTGGGAATCAAGAGAGCTGGTGAAAAGACTCACAGCTCTACACATCACAGGAAAGGTTGTTCTATTACAGGGGGGCTAGTTTCCCACAGCCTGGAGAAAAATGCCCAGAACTCAAGTAAGGACCCCAGAGCTATTTCTCCTCTCGTATTTCTCCCCCTCCTCTTCCGCCACCCCCCCCCC
>RJWK010024026.1:0-28677 GCA_004363435.1 Platanista minor | reverse complement strand
GTACACTGTCCTTGAGACTTATATTCTCAGAAATTACAAATTTTAAATTGCTTCTTAGGGCTTCCCTGGTGGCGTAGTGGTTGAGAGTCCGCCTGCCGATGCAGGGGACGCGGGTTCGTGCCCCGGTCCGGGAAGATCCCACATGCCGCGGAGCGGCTGGGCCCGTGAGCCATGGCCGCTGAGCCTGCGCGTCAGGAGCCCGTGCTCTGCAACGGGAGAGGCCACAACGGTGAGAGGCCTGCGTACCGCAAAAAAACCCCAAAAACAAACCGTAAAATTGCTTCTTAGGGCAATCGTTGGTAATGCAGGTAAACTGCATTAAGGTATTGATATAGAATGCAGTTGTGATGAAATCCATTTTGTGTATAAAGGTTGATTCTTTTCACAAAGAGGTTCTTTGTGAATAAATTGATTCCATAGGAATGTGTCTAGCTCCTATACACTCAAACTCACAGAATTTGCTTTGTCAATCCCTTAGTTTTAGCTGGAATGCTTAATTGAAAGCGCCTGAGGCTTAATTGAAATCATCATCAGCCCTGGGCTGCTCTGAGGCTACTCACTTAGATGCAGCCAAGAAGAGATGGGGAGAGTTGCTCCAGAGAAAAGGGCAGTCCCAAATGTTTGTTTGGAGAGAAAGGACCATCAGAAAGTTTTACTTAAGGAGAACTTCAGACTCATCTCAAATGAGTAGAGTACGAATCAGAAAGACCCAAGAAAATGCTGACTTTCCTGTTCTTGTGGCTCTTCTGAGACTAGTAAGTTGAATCGCCAGGTTAAGCCAGTGTAGCCTTAGTTTAAACACTGAGCGAGCATGTGTGAGCACGAGAGAGCGAAGGAGAACGAGAGAAAAACTGCTTGTCAAGTAAGGAAAGACTATCTTCTCTTTCCCCTACGTTTTGGTACTTTATTTTTTGTGTTGTTGAAATCTTACCTTTGTAAATTTTACTTCCTGTACCACTTTCTTGTTTTTTTGTTCTATAGACACTGTTTCACTAATAAGCTACCGCAGTTCACTGTTGTTTGGGAAGAGGATGGTCCAAAACGTGCCTCTGAGACCTTTCAGGACTCGCTCTAATCCGTGGTGATGGCGGGTCCTAGCCCTGATGCAGAGTCTCTTAGGAGGATGAGAGATAACATGGGCATTCTCACTGTGAAGTCTCTTGGTTTTCTTTATTATAATGTCAATATCACTTTGACTTTTCAAGACTTCTGCTTTTGAAATTAAAACATTTCTACTTGGAGAAAGCTGAGGGCAACGGTTTTCAAATTATAGAATAAGACCTGTTGGGAAGAGTTAGACTGATAGAGTAGCAATGTGACAGTTGTGTAACCTGCTACAATCATACTGTTTTAAATTTTTAAAAAATTATTTCTGAGTCATCACTTTCTCTGTGTTAGGTTGCCTGTCATTCTGTGTTCTAAATCATTCCTGTTTCTTTCATCCCCTTTTTATATATAGCTTGGTCATCAGAATTTTAAAAAGAACATCACAAATCACTTTGGTTGGAAAAGTGTAGTAAAACCTTTGTTAAACAATGTTTGGGGGAGAGACTTTTTTTTGGTTACTCAGTTTTATGATTCACTGAAAATTAACTTGAAAGCTCTTTTGTTCTCACTTTGTTGTTTACCTTTTTTTCTTATAATTTCGAGGTGTGGTTTTCCTGCCTTATTTTGTGCTGAACAAGTTAGCTTTTTTTTTTTTTTTTTTAATTACTGGACATATTGTAATGCTTTAGGGCTCTCACTTTGGGTATCAGTCACCTTCGAAAACTATTGAAGATGGAAAAGTGCATAAGAAGTGTAAAATTGCATGTGCTATTAACAAATAGATAGTCTTTATTTCTTTAACTTTAAAGTGGAAGTTAGCAAAGTACTTTTTTTCTGAGGGTTGTGCTGCATTATCTTTGTTCCTAGGTTATGCCAGCTCTTGTATATATTGTTAAAATTTGTACAGTACTTAACAGTTTGCACAGGATTTCCTGATACTATTTCAACTGTTCTCTCATTCTCGTTTTGTACACACTACTTTCTGTAGTATAGTTAATGGTTTCTCTCTGCTCCAACCCACTAGATTGTATAACGTTGAGAGGGTCACTTAGCCACAGTATGGTAGTGTGGGCCAATTGAATTACCAATTAAGCTTAAAAAGACTTTTATAAAAGTTGAGTAAATGCATGTAAAACACTCAGAATTGTGTCTTGACACAAATATGCCTCAATGGCAACTTGGGGCAATACTTATTATTATCCACTATATGTCCTGTCCATTTGGCATTAAGAGTTTGAGTTAAGTATCTGCAGAACTTTTAAGGTCAGGGGGAAGATTTAACCGGTGGCCTAAAACCCAGGATCATAGGTTTAATGGTCTGAGTGGGTTTCTACAAATGAAGTTTTGACTATAAACCGATTCTTATTTTTCTGTTAACGTTGGGAAACCGTATTCTGTTAAGTTGTTCACTACCATCACACTTGTAGCTCTAAGACATTTTTGGCCACATGTTTAAAGGAATTATTTTAATTGCTGATGAAATATTGACAACTATCCTTAAAATTTTAACAGTGATCCTGGGCTGTATTCATTAATGCTCAGGATAAACTGCTGTCAGTGGAAATGTCAGGAATTCTAGCAGCTTTGTCAGGGCTGGATAAGTGGTGATGTAGGAGTTGGGAGTTGAACTGTGCCTTGGCTCCTTGCTGGGCAAGGAATTAGCCTCCAAGGTCTTCCTGTGTGATGAAAGGCGGCCCTTTCCAGCTCCAGTTTTTTGTTTCCTCTTACTATAGAAACATTGATTTAAAAATTTAAAGTTATCATTAGTATATAGTTTGTTATAGAACTGTCATTCACATTTGTCTTTTGATGAATTTGAATTTGTGAATAGGCATATGCTTAAATGTACAGAATAAATACAGTTTACATATATGTTCTGCTTTTGTTCATCTTTTAAAATTATTTGGTATGTTTCTGTCAGTCATCATGAATACATGTTGAGTGTGCTCTTACCTCCGAAACCTGCAAAGGAGTTAAACTCTGGATAACAAGGTCACTTTTGCATTTTTCTTGATGCAGTAGCACACTGTTGTGTGCACCAGAAATTACTATTGTAGGTGAAATGATAAGAGATGGTTTTTTGGTGCTAGCTCTCAGAGACTGACTGCAGAGTGGGATCTTTTTCCCTGAGAGCATCTGCAGATCCTTAGATCAGTAGCAGAATTTGCTTATTCACAATAGCCTCCAAAGAGCAACTTGGGTCTGGAATTTGCTTGCTGCCTGGAATTACTCTGGGCCACATGTCCTGTCACAAGTCTGTCAATCCCATGTTCTAGACCAGAAACCTTTTGATTTTTAAAAATCATTCTTTCATTTAAAAGATGTGTATGATCTCTGCTACCCTGGGCAGCCAGGGCCCTCCTGTACTGTTCTGCATCTTAGCCACCCAGCCCTTGTAGTGGACTAAAGTTTGTTTGCAAAGTTAAATCAGAATCTATCAAGAGAAATTACTTTTTATCAGTGTGGTGATTTTTTTTTGTTTGTTTTGTTTTTAAACCTGAGGCTGGCAGCTCCAGCCTAAGCTCTTAGCCTAAGCTTTTGGGATTGTTTTATAAGTTCGTTTGAAAGTCAGTTGTTTTCAGAGTGTGAAGTCCCATAGAGACGTTTTAAATGGTGATTTGGTTTCCAGATCAGCCTACAAAAGACTGATTGACCCCTAGAATGGAATGTAAAGTCCGAGAAATGGGATAATAATGCTAGAAATGGTGAAGGAAGTAGAATTTTGGATTTGAAAGGTCAAAAGCTGCTTAGCATCCTGTTTTATCTAGAGAGATAAGTATACCTTGGCCAGAGCAGGTACCTGAGCCCAGGCCTTCTGATCTGTATCTGTTCCTGCCAGCTGGAGCAGTGTCACCTCTAGCTTTCTGTCTCTAACATGAAGTTATTTGAGGGGCAGTATAACATCTTCTTGAGGTGGATGACTGTGGCACAAGTAAACCTTGGCTGTTCTCAACATCTGAACACCTGAATGAGCAGGCCCCTACCCTCCCAGGTGTTCTGAGTTAGTGAACAAGTGAGCTTGGGGAGCCTCCACTCCATCCACATGGTGGTTCTGGGTATCCTCCTGGAGGTGTGGCAATGACCTTTCTTTGTCTTTAGGGCACCTACATGGGTGCCCAAGATGCCTTCACATATTGGGGCAAATTATTTTAACCCAAAACATTGTCTCCTGCCACTTTTCAGTTCAGTTCTAATGGAGGAAACCTGCAAAGACTCAGAATTTAAGGTAGAAGGTAGGAGTTACTACCTTACACCTGTTAGAATGGCTGTTATCAGAAACACAACAAGTATGGGCAAAGGTGTGGAGAAAAATGAACCCTTGTGCACTGTTGGTGGGAATGTAAATTGGTGCAGCCACTATGGAAAACAGTATGGAGGGTCTTCAAAAAATAGAACTACTGTATGATCCAGCAATTCCACTTCTGGGTATTGATCCAAAGAAAATGAAAACACTAACTCATATATGCACACCCATGTTCACTGCAGCATTTTACAATAGCCAAGATATGGAAACAAGTGTCCATCGATGGATGAATGGATGAAGTTGTGGAGTGTGTGTGTTCTGTATATACATAATGGAAAGTTACTCAGCCATAAGAAATGAAATACTGCCATTTGTGACAACATGGATGGATCCCTAAGGCATTATGCTAGGTTAAATAAGTCAGAGAAGGACAGATACTTTATGATCTCACTTATATGTGTAATCTTAAAAAAAACCCAAACTCGTAGACAGAATAGATTGGTGGTTGCCAGTGGCGGCAGGGGTGCGGGGCTATGGGCAAAATGGGTGAAAGGGGTTAAAGGGTACACACTTCCAGTTTTAAAATAAGTTCTGGGGATGTAATGTACAGCCTGGTGACTATAGTTAATAATACTCTATTGCATATTTGAAAGTTGCTAAGAGTAGGTCTCAAGTTTTCATCACAAGAAAAAAATTAGTGACTGTGATGACGGATAACTAGTTAACTAGACTTAACTGTGGTGATCATTTTCTAATATGTACAAATATTAATCATGTACAACTAATATAATTTTATTATATCTCAATTTAAAAAAATGGTGGAAGGTGGTTACCTTTGAAAACCCATCAGAGTGCCTTTTAAATAAACCAAGTACTATTAAGAGAAGTAACTAGGGGTTAATTCTCCAAAACAGTGTTTCTTTGTGTAATAACATGTCTTTGCAGAACAAATGATGTTTTAATTTGCATAGTCTGTCTCTTTCTCACTATCAGACGTTAAATTCTCCCATGCTTGTTCTTTTAGTTTAACTCAGATGAGAGGAGTGATAGATCCTGTAGATGAGGCTGTAAATAATTGCCACATATCCTTGTTCCATTGGGGCTTTACACTTAAATGTATATTTTTAAGGCCTTTTTTCCTGAACCTGAATCCAGAGCTGAGGAAGGGTGGCTGCATCACTGCAACTGGAGGATGGTTTTTCTTCACTGTGCTGTGAGCTGCTGTTTTTCTTTGTTCTCTATCCCCTATCTCTCTCCCCTCCCTTCATGGGAGGGTTAAGGCTGAGTTGTAGAATTAGAGCAATTTTTTTTAAAAGAGATGGTGAAGGCCCCATCCAAATAGTTTATAGCTATGTTCCAGCAACAAGGATGATTTCCTCAGAGCCTCTCTAAATGTCCCTTTAGAGATCATTTGTGGTAATTAAAAGGAAAGTAAAACACAGATTTTTGAAAAATGATAAATATAGGTTTACCAAGTGATTTCATGATGCTAGATGGAAGCCCTGCTGAGAAGCATCACAGGTACTCACTTTGTACTCCTGGGAAACCCATAATCAGATGGGCACTGTTGTGAAATTGTTCAGATCCCATTACCTGCAGATTTTAGAAATTTATTTTGACACTTAATGACATCTAAGGATGTACATTTAATGGCTGCTGCTTTCTCTGTGGGCTTGAATGCAAAGTGGCAGATTATGTAACGAAATTGCCACTAAGGTAGAGTTTTTTTTAAAGTTAAGTTTCATGGTTGTTCAAAATTTTGTTTCTAAACTTGCAATATGGATGGATGACTTTTACAGCCTTATCAAGAAGTCTTGGGCCATCACACTCATTTGACTTTTGGAGGCGGGTAGCTTTCAGTTTGGTGTGGTTAAAACTTCTGCTCACTTAGCATATTCTAGAAGACTAGGTTTTGAATACAGTGGGTTTTTCTTTTGGGGGGGGGGCTCCTTTAAATCGAAACTTGCAGTGGAGCTATATATATCTGGTATTATTAAAGTCCAGGGTGGCAAGGGAGCTGAGCCAAGTCCACTTCTTCTTGGGTCTCTCTGTCTTTTTTTTTTCCAGTGTCTCTTTTTCTTCCCCTTGCCTGTTGGCCTGCACTTGTGAAGGGTAGAGAAGGAAGACATGTTAGAGGGCTGGATGGGTGGACGTAGGTCCTAGAAAGTAAGGGTGTTCTGTTAGCATGCTGTTGCAACAGTAGGTGCTGGTGAAGATGCCCCTGTTGGAAGTGAGGCACAAGACTCCTCCCTGGTACACAGGCTGCCACTAAACCTTCCTGCTGTGGGGTAGAGCTGGTGAGAAAGTGCACATTTTTCTTGGTAGAATCAAGAGGTATTCATTGAGCCTTGCTGCTCATGAAGATCTGTAGGAGTTGGCGGTAGGAGGGATGGGAGATGTAAAAGCACTAAGAAATCTGGTCAGCGCCTAAAGCAACAGACAGTCGGGTTAGGAGACCCAGTGCACACAGAGTGAGTTGACCTGAATATGCACAGTGCACGTTTCAACGAGTGAAAATGTGATTCAGGCTGAAGGTGGGAGTGAGGAGGGAACCCACTACAGAATCCTCAACCTGATGGGATTTATCTGGGAGCGGGTTTTCCTAGTTCCTTGAAGACGTGTAAGCATTGGAAAGCAAAAGCGCTTGTACTAGATTAAATGTTTTGCCCCATCAGGTATGTTCATTAGATACAGTTGTAGTTGTAGGAAAGTCTTTTTTTCTCTTTAAAAGTAGTAATATTTAGAAGGAGTAGTAATTGGCAGTTGACTTTTTTCCATTTGTTTATAGTTTACTCTTTGCGTAATTTAAAATTACTAGTAAAAATATATGACTAGGATTGTAGTATTTTTCTCTAATACCAGCTTATTTGTGGCTTCATAACTTTCTAATCAAGAGTACTTTTCTTAAGCTTAATATTTCCCTACATAACTAAGCAATATTTTCACCTAATACTTTTTAAAATAACTGTTTTAACAGACTTGTTTGTTGTGTGGGCAGAATTGAGGGCGAAAGCATGATTGGTGAGAATTTACCAGGTAAGCCGTTATTGGTGCTATCTCTTGAAGATAGCACTTGCTTTTCTTGCTTTGGGATATCTTTTGGTTACTCGTTAGATGAAATCTGTCAAGTTTTGAGCAATGATTTTTTTTGGCCCAGCTGGAATTTCAAACACTCTTTCAGTCTTCTTTCTTTCTTCCGCTTCTCCTCAAGTGTGCTTGAAAAAATCGAAGGAGAAGCTCTCATCCTCTGGGTCTTTGGCAGGAACGATGTCTCTATCAGAGCAGAGCTGCCTGCACAGCGGAGGACTTGCCCTGTGGCCATGGCAACCCCTGCCCTGGCAGCTTTCCGAGACCTCTGAGCCATGTGGACTTGCTTGATATCCTCAGACCAACTGGTCTTACGAGGCAGCGCCTGTGATTTTTATGAAAGGTACTCTCTCCAGGCCTCAAACCTGTCAGGGTAGCTGGTTCCCAGTGCTTGCAGGTGGGGAGGGAAGTGAGCCTACTGAGGATAAAACCGACTTTCTGAAAAACCCTTGGGACTGTGTCTGTCTCCTTCAGGATCTGCAGGCCTGGGGAGAGTTCCTTCACCTAAGAGTTAGTGATTACCAGTCATGGGCTCCTGGTGGGGGGCATGCGTGATATGGGACTGCTGGCAAAAGCGGCACAAAACTACAAAGCAAGGCAGCTGGGGGTCTGGAGAGAATGAGTTTATAGCGGGAGTGGGGAAAACTCAGAGGAGATGGTGTTGCTTTCAGTGACCAAGCCAAGGTGGGCAGTTAGGGCAGTTCTGCTCTTAGAATGAACATTAAGCTCCCAAGTGAACCCGACTTTTAGCCCTACCCCCTCTTCCCTGGCCGAGCACATCTTACCTTCACTCTTCCCTCGGGAAAAATAAGGACGAAAGCCGTCTGTGAGCCCCATGTGTGTGCTCGGCTAGTTCCATGACTTTTTCAGAGATTCTCTGTCTCAGTTATTTTTATTCTAACCACAGTTTGTACTCTGGATTTTTGAAATTTACACTTAGAACTGTGCTATTAATCTTAACTCTGCAAACTAAATATTCACTCTTCACCCAGAGCTTGCAGAACTGGTTAATGCATAAAATGATTGAGAGGGTAGCAGCTATTTCTGTAAGCCTTGAGTCGTCTAGCCTGTGAAGTCAGGGAGTTGGTTTACCCTTATTGAAAGGCATTTGGGGTCTCTAGATTTCTTTCCCTCTTGAGGAGGGCAGTGAGATCCCAATCTTAAATTAAGCTTTGAAACATCTCATTGGAGGTTTGCCATGTTGCAGAATGGAAGACCATTCAAGGGACCCCAACTTTCCCATTCTTTGGAGAGTGAGTTCCTCCTGTTCGTTGAGCTGTCTTTTGTGCCGAAAAGACATGGTACCTTGCGCACCTCCCAACATAAAAGGGCTGCTGGGACAGTGGTTTGGGGAGAGGGGAACCTCATGGTCCACAGATAGGGAGAGCACCAGGGACCTGTCCTAGTGGGAGGTGGTGGTGATGCTTCTACTGGGAATGTGCATATCTGTAGCTAAAGACACGGTGTCCTTTGTGATGCTCTGTTTGAGGGGAACACACATGGCAGAGAAATCTTTTTTTTTTAAGCTTTTAAATCTGTGTCTTGCTCTTTGCTTTTTCTCTTCTCTGACATTTTAAGTAGAAACTGGAATGGCGGTAATTCATTGCCTCGGGGATACTTGCCTGGCAGAACATGGAAGCAGTTTGAAGAACAGGTTCTTCTCAGTCTACAGCTAAGAAATAGAGAACACTGTGTGTCCCGGGCTGGAAATGTGGTGTCCCTGTGAGGGCAGGGAGAGAGAAAGCAGATTGCCTGGACTGGGGAGGGGGTCAGGGTTGGTTGGCCCTGGGATACAGGGGTTGGGATTCATGATCCTCTCGTGGCAGCATGAAGTAAGGGAGGGGGCCACTAGCCCCTGGATGGGCCTGGGAAGGCTAGAACTTAGACAGCTGAGCTTCCTGCCTTGGCAAAGATTCTGGGACACCTGTGGGCATGGTAACACAGACGTGCTGAATTTCTGGGGCCCTTGGGTGCTGGCTGACCATGCGCAGCAAGCATGGTAGGCTTCCCTTGGTGTCACATCACAGGAACAACTCTGAGGGATCAATTTCTTACCATGGGCCTTGGAATCAGAATTAATTGGACTTCACGAGAAGGGTGGGTTTTTTTCTTTGGTACATCTAACTTTGTGAATTGAGTTTTCACACCTGCTGTACCCATGATCCAAACATGGGTTCCTGAAAATGACTGGATGAAATGCTACAACCCCATATACTTAAAAGCTTGCTCCTGCCCTTCTGTGTGATTTTTACTAAAAAAAAGGTGTGGTGACTTGGACAGATCCGAAGAAGGCACCGAGAGCTCCCTTCATCCCTCCCTCCCCTTTGCCCACCCAGCACCAGTGGCTTCTGGCACTGGGTGTCAGCCATGGGCCTGCACTGTCCTCGTTGCGTTTGGGTGTCTTCTCCCCTTGCCACACTGCAAGCTCCACAAGATCAGAGACGCCGTCTTACTCATCTTCGTAGCCGCAGTGGCTGCCTCCCCATGTTCAATAAATCTTTGAGTAAATAAATGCACGGAGGAAACTTTGCTCTGCAGCTTAAGGGAAGCTCTGACTGAAACAAGCGCTGGCCCTGAAAGACCGATCTGAGAACTCCAGGATAGAGTCCCCTCGCTTCACCTCAAGGATTGTGGGCGGGTGCGGAGCATCCATTTTTCACATTTGTTCCTTGTCCCCTTGTCTAAGGGAGCAATTCAGAGTGGTGTTCAAAGAAGATTTTAAGTTTTAAAAACATTTTTAGTAGTATATGTTCAAGTTATAAGTACGAATCAGTTTCTAGAAGGCTGGCACTGATGGCTGGCCACATGTCACCAGTTAGGCAGAACTATACCTGGAATGAGACCAGTTCAGCCTGGCTGGACGTCCAAGTGGATAGCTCAGGGCTCCTGGTCCTCTTCCTGTAACTGCTGAGGGTGCTGGTCAAGGAGTGGGTGAAGCCCAAGGCCGGCCTCCTTGGAGGTGAGGGGCTTCTGTTCTGGATTGACAACTTCCGCGAAGCCCCGGGGAAGCCAGGGTTTTGCTTTCTCAGGCTCCCAGGATGAGCAGCTGGTAGCGGCCTCTGTGTGCGTGGGGGTGGGTGCTCCATCCTCTGAAAGGGCAAACACTTAAAAGTGTTTGGAAAAGCAAATTCTAGAAAGAAGTCCAAGACTTCCCCATGTAAATAGTTGGTAAGTCCTGCTCCTTTCTTTCCTTTTACTAATTAATTTCCCTAACAGCCTTGCTGGCGGCTCTTCACCACAATTGGTTGCTGAATTGCAAAGCTCAAATTTCTGTGTAATAACATGCTATAAAAACATATAAAGCCAGGGGAAAAGTGGTTGCAACCAAAGTGGCTGAACCTTGAAAACAGACACCTGTGCATTCACATCTGGATTGAAAGGAGACCATTGGGTCTGTCATTAATGATTTAATGGACTGAATTTCTTTCTAAAATGTAAAAGAAAACCCTAAAGTTGAGCATGAGGCACTTAAGTTACCTTCAGGTACAAGCAGAAGCGGTATCTCATTAATGTATTTGGGTTTTCTGACGCTGCTTATTAGAATTCACTGTGGCTCCCTAGCTTTTGAAAGTGTTAACGCAAAGCATTTCTGCGCAGGCCTTATTGAAGGCCTACTATGTGCTATAGGCACTTTACTCGTGCTTACATACATTATATTTTTTAATCCTACTTGTGATCTTACAGGGAAGGTGAGAATATCTCCATTTCTCAGTTAAGGAAAGTGAAGCTCACAGAACTTAAATAACTTGCTCACGGATTTGGTGTAAAAACCAGTGCTTTTCCCAGTGGGTCAGTAGAAGCAGAGAGGAGCTAATTTTTTAAAGTTGTTCATGAACAGATTGATCAATTTTTTTGTAACAGTTGCTTTAAAATAAAAAGCATAGTAAAAAATATGTGGAGCAGAATTACTGAACCTGGTCTGAATTCCTGGCTCACAAATTTGTGAAGGAAGATGAAGCAGTGATTGTTTTAAGCCACTAAGTTTTGGGGTAGAGTGTAACACATCATAGATAACCAGCGCCCATGGCCTGATTCTTTGTTTCTCTTGCTGAAGCTGTTTACTCTTCCCATAATAAGCCCTCTCCCCACCACAGTACCACCTTGAGGAGAGCTTATTGTAGAAGCACAAATGTGGAAGGGCCAGTGACGATTAAGAAAATAAATCACCAAAGCAAACTCATAAAGGGGGACAGACAATGCCTGAGAAAGCTAGGAGCACAATAAGCGCAATATTTAGCCTGTCTTTCCGGCAGCCAGGGTTGAATAGGGTGGTACACAGCAGTGTTTTTGGTTTCAGCTTTGACTGTATTCAAAGTCCCTTTGGAGCTTTGACACGCCAGGTTCCAACTGGGAGGTCGTGACTCTGCCTGCCCGTCTAGTAAAGGCTGCCAGGTGGGTTCTGTGAGCGGCCAGGGGTATAGAAGCATTGGCCTGGCTCCCGCTGGCTTGTGGAAAAAGTTAATGTTTACTGTGGGTGCCATTCACCCAGCACCTTTATGAACAGGAGCCGTACTGGTTACTCTCCACACATCCTTTCAGTCCTCACTGCAGGCCCACTAGGTAGAGGGGAGAATCCCCATTTTACAGGTGAGGAAACAGGTGTGTCAGAGAACTCAAGTCATTGGTACCCGGTCTTCTAGTTAGTGAGAGGGATAGGACTGGAGCTCATCTCTTGGCCTTTCAATTGTCTAAGTTTTTACACTCAGATTTTTCCTGACCTTCAGTGTTGACCTGAGGGCTTTATATAAAGGACATGGACCTGTGTCCTCAGAATAGCAAAGGATTTTGCATACTTGGCTGTACTTACTGCATTGTTGATGAGTATTTTGTAACCTGCAGAAGACTTGAAGGGTGTGTGTGTGTGTGTGTGTGTGTGTGTTTGAAGGCATAACTCCTTGCAAACTTATATCCTCACCACAACCTAACTTTTGGACAAAGTTACTGTCTCATTACATAACTAAACACTTTTTTCTATATTGAGGAACAACAAGCATGCTGTTTTAAAAGGCCTCACATTAACTGGATGCAACTTTGGATGTTTACCCTGATCATCTTTGAGTGGGCCCTCGAATAGCAAGGCAGCTATTAAAGAGTGTCGTTCCTATTATGAGTACCGTGCTTTTCATTACTTTAGTAGTCTGAGGATTGCTGTACACATTTTTACAAAAACAGAAGAAAGGTTTTTTTTTTTCCTGACTTAATTTTGCTGAGCTAATGGATATTTGGGGATGTGAGGAGAGAGGAAATGCAGAAGGAAGCCTACCTCTCTCCCTTTCTAGGGTGCCAGTGTCTGTCTGTGGTCGTTAAGCCAGCAAAAGGAGGTTGTCCAGCCGAAGTACCATTTATGAATACAGTATTCTTTTCATGGCAACATTCTACGTGCCAGCCTGTCACCCCAGGCCAGGCCTACAACCCACGTGCAGTATGATGTGGATGGTGAAACCAGTGGCAGAGAGGAGACTAACCCTCGTCTAATAGATTTTGGTCATCGTTTGTTAGGGTTTTGATCCTCAAATAGAAGTATGGCCATTACGCGAGAATTACTTCTACTGGAGTAGCTAGAGAAGATGGTTTACACTTGGGACTTGGTGGGGTTTCTGTCCTGAACCTTGGATCCCTGAACACAGTGAGGGCTCGCTGGATGCCGAGTTATGGCCGCGACACCTGCAAAGCAGCAACTTGGCGAGCGAGAGCCTGAGGGTGTATGTATTTCACTCACTCGGAGCTGTCAGTTCTTATCAACCTTTCGTAAGAATATTTTTTTCTCCCTGAAAACTCATAAAAATTCATGTTGCAATATCAATGCCTGCAAGATCCTGTAAAATTTTGTTGAGTTGCTTATGCCCCTTTCTCCTAATAGATACATCATTCTCCTCATACACACAGATACAGATGTGTGCTTGTGAATCTGTATAGGAGGCCCGTGTATATGCCAAAGTGGGTTTGCTGAGGGAAATAAACTACTTTTCCCCACACTGGTTCAATGTAACTAAGATATTTTTATGCATATTCTTAAAAGACTCCATTCTGACAACTGTTTTAAATTTCATTAACCTTGCATATATTTTACCAGATAAGTTTTCAGCATATCTATTTATTTTATTACCATGATGATGCTTTGCTTTCTTGTGCATCTGGAAAGAAAATTAGTGGATTTAATTTTTTTTTACGATAAACGTTTTTAGCGAGGTCACCTTTTGTGTTGGAAACAACAAATTTGTAAATCCTTACGGACACTGTGTATATTCTTGTGCCCTTAAAAGGAAAGTATAATGTTAGCCTAATACATTATCCCAGACTTATGATATTTTAAATATAGGTCTTTAAATTGAGTTTGAGACTGAGGTCACTTTTCCTTTTGAGAAAATGAGGAAAGGGGCAATATTTAAAAATAACTGTTACCCAGTAATGATAGTGCATCGTTTCCAAAATATTCTCTAGGGAAAATCATATTTCATTATGCTTGACTATGTAAGATGAAACCTTGATACAGGATAAAAGGGATAGCTTGTCCTTTTCTCCAGCACTTTTATTAGCAAGTGATGATACTGTATTGTGTGTATGTGTATCTGTGAGTGGGAAGGTAC
This sequence comes from Platanista minor, assembly GCA_004363435.1. NCBI lineage: Eukaryota > Metazoa > Chordata > Mammalia > Artiodactyla > Platanistidae > Platanista > Platanista minor. Next base: position 14,712 of record RJWK010024026.1, on the reverse strand, counting down.
ATGGAACTACAGGACTGCCCTTTTCCACCTTAAAACCATGTGGGGGCTTCCCTGGTGGCGCAGTGGTTGAGAGTCCTCCTGCTGATGCAGGGGACGCGGGTTCGTGCCCCGGTCTGGGAAGATCCCACATGCCGCGAAGCGGCTGGGCCCGTGAGCCATGGCCGCTGAGCCTGCGTGTCCAGAACCTGTGCTCCGCAACGGGAGAGGCCACAACAGCGAGAGGCCCGCGTACTGCAAAAAACAAAAGAAAAAACATGGAATTATGCCTGTAACTATGTTTTAAATGCTCAGTACAATTTTGAATTTTGTATAAAGTTATGTGGGACTTACTGTTCATTATAAAGAAGTTACCGTGCGAAGTTAGAATGGGCAGATCATCTGTGATATTGTTACAGCAGTCAACCTTGATGGACTTTAGAAATAATAAAACGTGGGCTTTTGTAAAACAAAACAATATGTAGCATTTCTGGTAGTAGAGAAGAATTGAGCTCTGTGGGCAGTAGTCTCATTTATGGAATGTTAATTATCTATAATTGTGACTGAACATTTTTATGAGTTTTATAATAGAATATTTGCTAATATTTAATTTTTTCCCTGCCTCTCTGTCCATCCTTTTCTCCCACGTCACATGAGGACAATTCTGGTTTTATAGGTCCTGATTTTTTTTTTTTTCCTTATGTCTCACCAGAAGTGTTAATTCATTTTGTTAGAATGGTATTGATCTCAAAAGTGGAGGGTTATGACTCCAGTTGGCGCTTCATCAGCCTGAGCAGGTGCATTCTAAGTAAGAGAGATACTGTTTTAATGCAAATGTCCCCCCTAATTCAGAGGTAGGGAGATGTGGATAGGAATTGACACAGTGGTTAAGCCGGAATTGTTTCTAAATAGATTGTTTTTATTATTTTTTTTTTCTGAATTCTCTGGGCCCCAGCAACAGTGTCTTGTTAATAAATGGAAGAGAAATACAGAGGAAGAGAAGTTGAGGGTGACTGTCTTAATTTTTTGCTCTGAGGTATAACAAATGTTTAAGGAAAATGAAGTTGGAGGATCACATAAATATGTGGGAGCCTCAGTGGTACATGCTCATTTGAGAGTAGAATTGGATTTGGGGACCCCAGATAAGAGGGGACGGTTGGGTTGTGTTAAAATGCCCTAAACTCTACTGGGAGGAAACTTAACATGAGCCATAACAGGGTGGTTTCATAGTGAGGGTCAGGAATTTTACCTGTTCTTCCTTTGTCTTGAAGTGTGCTATTGTCTGAGAAGGAGTGAGAAAAAATCTTGAGAAGTGTCTAATAACCAGGGAGTGTGGAGTGAACCAGGGCTCTTCTGTGCCATGAACATTTTCATGTCAGGTGTAATTCTATTATGCATTTTCGTTAACTGTGTATTTTAGGGAAACAGTGTTTTCACTGAAAAGGCATTAGCCATATTTCCCTCCTTGGATGGTGGTTACATGAGTGTTTATAATTTATTACACTGTATTACACTGTACTTTTAGATATTCTTCTGTACATTTAAAAATAGCTTATGGAAAAGTCATCCGTGTATCTTTTATATTTTCCAGCTCAACCATATGACTGCATTGTTCATTCCTCCCTCTACTTAACACACATTTATTGAGCCCCTACTATGCATCAGGGCCTGTTAGTGGCTCTGGGAATACAGTAATGAACAAAACAAGTAAAAGTGCCTGATCTCATTATTTAGAGAGGGACAGACAGTACGTCAAGCAATGTGTTAGAGTGGGGTGTGAGCAACCTTTTTCTGTAAGGGGCCAGAGCGTAAACATTTTAGGCTTTGTGGGCCAGGGAGCTTCTGTCCCACGTACTCAACTCTGCCCTTGGAGTGTGAAAGCAGCCATAGACAGTATGTACATGAGTGGGTATGGCTCCGTTTCAACAAAATGTTACTTACAGAATCAGGTGGTGGGCTAGATTTGGCCTGCAGCCCGTAGTTTGCAGACCCCTATGTTAGGTGGTAGTATGTCCTAAGGAGAAAACAGAATGAAAGGGAATGTGGAGTATTGAGCTGTAGGGGCAAGGGATGCCGCAGTTTTTGACGGGTGCTCAGGGAAGACCTCACTGAGAAGGTGACTTATGTAAAAATTTGAATAAAATGGTTTCAGCCCTGTGTATATGTGGGGGCAAGAATGATCCATACAGAGGGAACTGGGCGTGCAAAGGCCCTGAGGCAGGACATAGGTGGACAATTGAAGGAATGGGATGAAGATCAGGGTGTTTGGAGCAGAGTGAGTGACGGGGAGATTGGTAGAAGTTGAGATCAGAGGCAAAGGCTGGGGATGAAGGATGTGGTCACCTCGTACGGCTTTTTTGTTTTTATTTTTTAATTTGCAAGTCAGTTGGGTAGTCACTGGAGGAGTTTGAGTGGAAGGGTGAGAGGATCTAACTTTTAACAGGATCCCTGGCTTCTGTATGGGTAAATAGACTGTAGGGGAGCTGGGGTGGAAACCCAGAGAACCAGCTAAGAGGTGATTGAGGTAATCGGGTCAGAGATGATGGTGCTTGGACAGACTCCTGGTGGTGGAGGTGCTGAGAAGCAACCGCGTTCAGGATGCGCATTGGCCATAGACTCGACAGGAATTGTTCACCATAGAAGCGGGGTACGAGGACTGGAGGAGTCAAAGATGACTTAAAAGTAAACTGGGAGAGTGCGGTGCCATTTACTGAGTGGGGAAGATAGTAGGGGGACAGCCAGCAGTCTCAACTACACAGAGCCCCTGGCCTGATAGAGCATACAGCCTGAGATTCAAGGCAAATCTGTCACCTCTTGGATTTGTGTGTGCCTTGGTGGCCGTGAGTGTCCAGGCTGAGGTCTGTTGTGTCCATGCTGGCTGGGGTTTGTCTCTTGCTGTGGTTCATGTCTTGTGCTAGTACAGGTTCCTGAGATTTCTGAACTCTTAAGGGGCAGGTGAAGGTTCCACACACACATTCTTTGAGTGAATCCATTTTAATTCATGAAGTTATTGAAAGAAATCCCATTACCCAGTAGATCACCACATAGGCCCTCAAACACAAGGAGATATGTAGGCTGATATCTGGTGGCTACAAGAGCCAGGGTCTTATTAAATGAATCATTGATGGTTCTCTGTGCCTCTTGGAGAAGGTGCAGTACTCTCCTGCTCCATTGTTAATGTGCATATAAATAACACATAGAATTCAGTGCCAAAAAGCAATTCAGGACAGTCATGTCTGTTTAGAGGGTTCTGTAATTTGTCTGCTAAAACATCTCTAGACTCTTTCTCAAATGCACTGCCAAATTTATGACAGTTAAAGTTCAATAATGATTTGAAGACTCCAAGTGGTGGTTCTTGTTTCTAAGAAGACAGATGCTTTTGTCTTACCTTGATCTTATTAGGGAGTTGTATGTCAGTGCTTAAGATGCAATGCAAAGAAGGTATTAAATCCTTTGAAGTGGCAGGGGTTGAGATTTCTATTGGACATCCAAGTGGAGATGTGAAGAAGGTAGTATAAATGAATCTGGGGGTGAGGAAAAGCATGCAGGCTAGAGAGAGAGATCTGGGGAGTCACTGGTAGTAAGTGGATAAAGCTGTGGGACCAATGGGATAACTGGGGGAGTTGGCATAGAGAGAAGAGACCCAAATCCTAGGGTACTTGGAGCTGAGAGGTCAGGGAGATGAGTGGCAGTAAGCAAGGAGACTAGGAGGAATGGCCAAAGGGGAGATGTGAGAGGAGGACCAGTGGTGTCCTGGAAGCCGAGTAAAGATGATGTTTTGAGGAGAATGTGATTAACCATGTTGAATGCTGTTGAAAGAACAAGGAGGCCTGGACTGAGAAGTGAGTCTACCAGGGTACAAGACATCGGTGACCTTAGAGCAGTGTGGATAGAGTGGTGTGTTTATGAGGGAACTTTTTAGATCCATGGCTGCAAATAATCAAGCGCAGTGTATACAGTTTGGGCAGCTGCGGCCTGTATTGATCATTGCCATTTTTCTTCTAACCATTTAACATTCATCATCATTAATATTTTAATAGTACTAGGTAAAGAAAAAACTCTCTATAGTAAAATTCTTTTACAAAATACTCACTGGTCTTTCTCAGTTAATCTTTCTCAGTTAATCACGAGATTAACGGAGATTAAGTGATTTTGGGGTCTTGTTGTCACTACAGTTTCACATCGTGTTCTTTCAGATTTGCTAAAAATGTGTACAGATTTATTAAATACCCTTTAACTCCTCTTGGGCACAGTGCTATCAGTGCTTCCTTTTTTTTTTTTTTTTTTAGATCACAGAACTATGAAACAAGGGACAAAGAGGGTTCTTGTCAGTAGATCAAAGGTATAAGGAAAATTATAGCCTGTCTATTTAGCCAAAATCACATGTTGATTATGTATAATTACTTCATCTAACATGGTCAGGTTGAATTTCTTCCTGTAGATCTTAGAGGAAATTTTGTTTTTCTTGTGCTTAGAGGATAAAATTAATCAGAAAATTGGAGCAAAGGGAAAATTAAAGGTAGAGGGAAAAAAAAGAGGGTAGTGTACAAGAATGTATGAGAGCAGATCCTATATAGTTGCTGGGAAAGGGCCAAAACTTGAGTCTGAATTTGATAGAATTATAGCAGTCTAGACCAAAAAAGAAACGTGATTGTTACGTGATTCAGTGTTAGGAAGGCAAAAACAAACTGGTTACTCAGGCGAAGGAGAGCTTTTCCTGGTCTTGAGGTCTGAGAAATTTTCCCACAACACGGGGAATGGTGAACGCTGAGTGTACAATGTCCTCAACAACATCCCCACAATAGATATTCCAGAGTTACCTAGGATTGCATCTTACATTGAGGGATAATGCTAGAAGCATGATTATATTAAGGATCCGAACAATGATATTTTCTTTTTTAAAAAATTTTATTTTATATTGGATTACAGTTGATTTACAGTGTTGTGTTAGTTTCAGGTGTACAGCAAAGTGATTCAGTTATATATATACATATATCTATTCTTTTTCAAATTGTTTTCCCATTTAGGTTGTTACAGAATTTTTTTTTTTTTTTGCGGTACGCGGGCCTCTCACTGTTGTGGCCTCTCCCACTGCAGAGCACGGCTCCGGACACGCAGGCTCAGCAGCCATGGCTCATGGGCCCAGCCGCTCCGTGGCATGTGGGATCCTCCCGGACCGGGGCATGAACCCACGTCACCTGCATCGGCAGGCGGACTCTCAACCACTGCGCCACCAGGGAAGCCCTGTTACAGAATTTTGATCAGAGTTCCCTGTGCTATACAGTAGGTCCTTATTAGTTATCTATTTTAAAGATAGTGGTGTGTACATGTCAATCCCAAACTCCCAATTTATCCATCTCCCCCACCTTTCCCCTTTGGTAACCATAAATTCATTCTCTAAGTCTGTGAGTATGTTTCTGTTTTGTAAATAAGCTCATTTGTATCATTTTTTAAAAGATTCACCATATAAGTGATATCATATGATATTTGTCTTTCTCTTGTCTGACTTACTTCACCTAGTATGATAATCTCCAGGTCCATCCGTGTTGCTGCAAATGGCATTTTTCATTCTTTTTAATGGCTGAGTAATATTCCATTGTATATATATACCACATCTTCTTTATCCATTCATCTGTCAACGGACATTTAGGTAGCGTCCATGTCTTGGCTATTGTAAACAGTGCTGCAATGAACATTGGGGTGCATGTATCCTTTCAAACCATATTTTTCTCTGGATATATTCCCAGGAGTGGGATTGCTGGATCATATGGTAGCTCTACTTTTAGTTTTCTAAGGAACCTTCATACTGTTTTCCGTAGTGGTTGTATCAATTTACATTCCCACTAACAGTGTAGAAGGGTTTCCTTTTCTCCACACCCTCTCCAGCATTTATCGTTTGCAGAGGTTTTGATGATGGCCATTCTGACTGCTGTGAGGTGATTGCTCATTGTAGTTTTTTTTTCTTTTTTTTTTTTGTGGTACGCGGGCCTCTCTCCATTGTGGCCTCTCCCGTTGCGGAGCACAGGCTCTGGACGCACAGGCTCAGCGGCCATGGCTCACGGCTCCAGCCGCTCCGCGGTATGTGGGATCTTCCCGGACCGGGGCATGAACCCGTGTCCCCTGCATCGGCAGGCGGACTCCCAACCACTGTGCCACCAGGGAAGCCCCCTTCATTGTAGTTTTTGTTTTGTATTTCTCTAATAATTAGCGATGTAGAGCAACTTTTCATGTGCCTCTTGGCCATCTGTGTGTCTTCTTTGCAGAAATGTCTCTTTAGGTCTTCTGCCCATGTTTTGATTGGATTGTTTGTTTTGTTGATATTGAGCTGCATAAGCTGTTTGTAAATTTTGGAGGTTAATTCCTTGTCAAGTTACATCATTTGCAAATATTTTCTTCCATTCTGTGGATTGTCTTTTCATTTTGTTTATGGTTTCCTTTGCTGTGCAAAAGCTTTTGAGTTTAATTGGGTCCCATTTGTTTATTTTTGTTTTGATTTCCAGTACTCTAGGAGATGGATTGAAAAAGATATTGCTGTGATTTATGTCAAAGAGTGTTCTGCCTATGTTTTCCTCTAAGAGTTTTATAGTATCCAGTCTTACATTTAGGTCTTTAATGCATTTTGACTTTATTTTTGTGTATGGTGTTAGGGAGTTTTCTAATTTCATTTTTTCACATGTAGCTGTCCAGTTTTCCCAGCACCATTTGTTGAAGAGACTGTCTTGCCTCCTTTGTTGTAGATTAATTTACCATAGGAGTGTGGGTTTATTTCTGGGCTTTCTATTCTGTTCTGTTGATCTCTGTGTCTGTTTTTGTACCAGTACTGTTTTGATTACTGTAGCTTTGTATTATAGTGTGAAGTGAAGGAGCCTGATTCCTCCAGCTCTGTTTTTCGTTCTCAAGATTGCTTTGGCTATTCGGTGCCTTTTGTGTCTCCATCAATGAATTTGATAAAGTTGCAGGATACAGAATTAATACACAGAAATCTCTTGCATTTCTGTACACTAACAACAGAAGATCAGAAACAGAAATTAAAGAAACAGTCCCATTTACCGTCGCATCAAAAAAGTAGGTCTATCCTTAGGTATTTTATTCTAAGGAGGTAAAAGACCTGTACTCTGAAAACTATAAGATGCTGATGAAAGAAATCAAAGATGACACAAACAGATGGAAAGATATACCATGTTCTTGGACTGGAAGAATCAATATTGTCGAAGTGACTATACTACCCAAGGCAATCTACAGATCCAATGCAATCCCTATCAAATTACCAATGGCATTTTTTACAGAATACTATTGTTTCTTAGGAAAAACTTGCTCTACTGATAATTGATGCTGTCGGTTTAAGTCATCTCTATGTTTTTTAACAGTTGAAAGAGTGGACTGCAAGCTGGGGACTGACTTTGGATATTAAGCCTCATGGGGCTGTGTGACTGCATGGATGACCAGCCCTGGGGAGGGGGAAGCAAGAGACAGCTGTGGTTCTGTCTTACTGAAATCTCTTTAGGTAAAGAAAAACATACTTGGCAGTTAAAAACATGTTCTCCCTGTCCTCTGACTCCTTTAGAAGGCCCAGTATAAATTCTGGTTTTGATGCTGATGGCTTTAGTGAAAGCTAGAAAAGGTGAGGAGGTTTGGAAGAAACACATTTCCAGGGAGGTCCTGCATCTCATACCCGCGAGCTCAGCTGTATGATGAGCCTGGCGAAGCTCTGGTCCACTTGTGGACCGGCCTTTCCCTTTGGAAGTCTTTTTCTTTACAATCCCAGCTGTCTTACTCTGCTCAAGTTTTAGCAAATTACTTTAGAGCATTTCCTATTAAACATTATGAACAATTTCCACCTGGGCCCATATATGTCTCCATTTGTCTCAGTGAAAGAATTTCAAGTAAAGCTTCAGAGTGTTTTACACCATATATAGCAGCTGCTGGTTCCCTGTCTCTAGTTGGTTTACTTTGTTGTAGCTCAGTATTTAGTGGAACACTCTGAGATATTGCCAGACCACTGATTGTCTGCTCACTTGCCCTTGGATGCTGGTGCAGGAATGACTGAAAATGTGTGGACTAACATTAAAACAACTTATTAAAAAGCTAGTGCTTACTAACTTTAATCAATGGTTAAGAGTGCCTGTGAGTTGTTAATATGCACATTTGGGCAGGAATTTTTGTTTTGAAACTTTGAAATATTTGAGTTAAAACTATTGACTTGTAAATAAAGATGGAATGAGGTGCTTTTTCAGAATGGAGTGCAGGGTTGAACACCATTTTTAGCTCATAAGGTTTGATCTTTATTGATGAGAAAGGACCATTTTAGGGCAGTGGTTCTCATCCTGGTTGTCACTTGAGTTTGGGGGGAAAAACAATCCCTGGCTCCCACCCCAGACCAATTAAGTGTGACTCTCTGGGATGGAGCCTCGCTATTACTTAAGTTTCTAGGTGATTCTGAGGTGCAGCCAGGGCTGAGTACTTCAGTTCAAAGAGATTGCAAACTTTGGCCATCAGGTTGCAGTGATATTAAACCACAACTGTAAAGAGTTGACAGAGCCTCCGAAATGATGCTTTTTTTGGTCCAGCATTATTATGCTAAATCTGCATGCCGTTTGCATGAGTGTACTTAAGGAAAGTAAAACAACTCTACAAGGGTTGTGGGTAATAGTAATAATTTAGATTTTATTTATTTTTTATTTTTTTATTTTTTTGGGGTACGCGGGCCTCTCACTGCTGTGGCCTCTCCCACTGCGGAGCACAGGCTCCGGACGCGCAGGCTCAGCGGCCATGGCTCACGGGCCCAGCCGCTCTGCGGCATGTGGGATCTTCCCAAACCAGGGCACGAACCCGTGTCCCCTGCATCAGCAGGCGTACTCTTAACCACTGCGCCACCAGGGAAGCCCTAGATTTTATTTTGAGAGTTGGTTTGGGTAGTATCTGGACTGAAGTTTATCCCTGTTCTACCTTGAAAAAGACTTTGTTATAAACAGAATAAACTAGGTTTTAAGGAAGTTTAATTTAGTTGATAAAGCAAATTAATAAGTACTTTAGAGCACATACTGAAATTGAAACTCTTTGTATATTAATTATGTGTCATTTCTCTAAACGTTCTTTAAGACTCTACCTGACAAACCTAATCACTGTTTTTTTAATCACAGTGTATGTGTAGTTAAACTTGGATGACTGGAACTGTTTTAAGATTATTCTAGTGTCTCAGTTTTCTCATATAGTTGAGAGTTTACTCTAGTAGAGAGCATCAAAACTTAAAAAAAAAAAAAAAAAAGGAAAAAGTCATTCCAGAGAGTAGTCTCTCTGAATCTCTGCTGCCTTACAGATTTCTAAGGATAATTAAACTATTTCATACTGACTCAGATCTAGCCTTACACACATAGTAACCATGCTGGGTCATAGAGGTGCTGCATTCAGGAGCAAACAGGAAGGTATATAAGGCTATTTGTCCTTTTATTAAATGACCTCAGACTGCTGTACTTTGTATTCCGTCTTATTTCTGTAGTTTTCTGTAGTAGTTCCCATTTTTTCCCTTTTAATTTGTTGCTTCTACTCTGCCATAGAGCTGGAAACCACGTGATCAAATTAGTTAGAATTGTGGGTCAAATAAAGAATAAATAAGCTGTCAGTAAAGACCTAAGGACCTTTTTAAAGAACAAAATCTGTAAATTGCAGTGAATAAACTTGTTTTTGGTTTACTTCTGGTCCTTTAGCTATGCTCTCGAAAGGTGAGCTTAATGGGTAGTTTCTAAATGGGGGATAAGGGGTTACTACATGAAAAGAAGCAGTGAAATGGGGCCTTAAATGTAAAACATTCTGGAATCTTAAGTTCCTATGTTTCATGTACACATTCACCTCTAAATCTGAATCCGGTATTTCGGTATGTGATCTTGTTGAGGAGATGAGACACACATGTACACGTGAAGGAGAGAAGCCACAACAGGACCACATGTCACAGTGAGCCGTGGGAGACCAGAGTTAGGAGAGTGTATATGAGGATTTATTTAATGCCTTTTGTGTGGTAGGCAGTGCTGTAAGTGATTTACATGTGTAACAAACCCCTCAATAATGTGCTCTAAAATAATATAACTTTGGATATAAAGCTATTGGTGACTGTTGGACATTAATGGAGTCGGGCTAATGACACAAGCCTGCCTTATGCATAACTTTGCAATAGCAAGATTTTGTATTTTGCATGATTTAATATTTTGGATCCTTCTAATAGTGTTGAGGTTTTGTTGTATTAATTCTTCTGTGAGGTATAACCACCATCTCCATTTTATAGATGGGGAAACTGAAGCAAAGAGAATTTAAGTAACTCTCCCAGAGTTGCTCAGCTAATAACTGACAGAGTCTGGATTTGAGCTGAACCTTGGCAGTCTGGCAGTCTGACTCATGACCCCACGTCCTCACAAGCTGTGCTCTACTGCCTTGAGAGATGCTTGAGTGTGTCCTATCTATGAGGAACTCAGTTCTGATTTTTTTCATTACAAACAACTAGTACTGAACATTTCCATACATAAAATTCTCTTCTTTGAATTAGTTGCCTGGGAGAAAAATCCCATAAGCAGAATCCTAGGTGTTATGGGTTGAATTATATCTGCTAAAAATTCATATGTTGTTAGAGAAATGCAAATCAAAACTACAATGAGGTATCACCTCACACTGGTCAGAATGGCCGTCATCAAGAAGTCTACAAACAATAAATGCTGGAGAGGGTGTGGAGAAAAGGGAACCCTCTTGCACTGTTGGTGGGAATGTAAATTGATACAGCCACTATGGAGAACTGTATGGAGGTGCCTTAAAAACTAAAATAGAATTACCATATGATCCAGCAGTCCCACTACTGGGCATATACCCAGAGAAAACCATAATTCAAAACGAGTCATGTACCACAATGTTCATTGCAGCTCTATTTACAATAGCCAGGAGATGGAGACAACCTAAGTGTCCATCACCGGATGAATGGATAAAGAAGATGTGGCACATATATGCAATGGAATATTACTCAGCCATAAAAAGAAATGAAATTGAGTTATTTGTAGTGAGGTGGATGGACCTAGAGACTGTCATACAGAGTGAAGTAAGTCAGAAAGAGAAAAACAAGTACTGTATGCTAACATATATATGGAATCTAAAAAAATTTTTTTAAAAATGGTTCTGAAGAACCTAGGGTCAGGACAGGAATAAAAACGCAGACGTAGAGAATGGACTTCAGGACACGGGGAGGGGGAAGGGTAAGCTGGGATGAAGTGAGAGAGTGGCATCGACATATATATCCTACCACGTGTAAAATAGACAGCTCGTGGGAAGCAGCCGCATAGCACAGGGAGATCAGCTCCGTGCTTTGTGACCACCTAGAGGGGTGGTATATATAGGGAGGGTGGGAGGGAGACATGAGAGGGAGGGGGTGTGGGGATATACGTATATGTATAGCTGATTCACTTTGTTATACAGCAGAAACTAACACACCCTTGTAAAGCAGTTATACTCCAGTAAAGATGTTAAAAAAAAATTCATATGTTGAAGTCCTACCCCCTCAACCTCCATGCCTCAGAATGTGACCTTATTTGGAAATAATCACTGCTGATGTAACTAGTGATGAGGTCGTACTGAGGTAGGGTGGCCTCTAATCCAGTATGACTGGCATCCTTCTTAAAAGGGGAAAATTGGACGCAGACATGCACACACAGAGTATGGCATGTGAAGATAGGAGTTATGCTGCCACAAGGGAAGGAATTACTACTAGAAGCTAGGAGAGGGGCCTGGAACAGATGCTTCCCTGGTGCCTTCTTCAGAGGGAGCCTGGCTCTGCTGACACCTTAACCTCAGACTTCTAGCCTCCAGACCTGTGAGATGATAAATGTCTATTGTTTGAGCTGCTATTTTGTGGTACTTTGTTACATCAGCCATAGGAAACTAACATAGGTTCCTGGAAAAAAATTCTCCTAGGTCAAAGGGTAATAATGTTAAACTCACTACTATTTAGTAACTCTCAGAAACTCTGAAAAACCATAGCAAACATGCCTATCGTTTCTTCCTGTCCTCTGTCTTTTCTAGATAACTGTCCCTATCCACCTGCCAGGTGTTGCTTTCTTCACTGTGATCTTGCTCCACTGCTGATTGGCCCAAGCTGGGCACCTGATCCCAGGAAGACCACTCGGATTGGCTCTTCAGATTATCTGGAATTGAGATACAGAGAGTTGTTAGGGAGCTGAGTTTAAAGGTCATGGGGGGATATATATATATATATATATATATATATATATATATATATATATATATATATATATATATATGTATAACTGAGTCACTTTGCTGTACAGCAGTAACTAACACAACATTGTAAATGACCTGTATGTCAATAAAATAAATAAATAAAGGTCATGAGAACATTTGGGGGAAGCCTTGGAAGGGTTGTAAGCAGGTGTATGAACAGAGAAGCTGGACTCAGCAGCAGAGGAGAAGGAAGCAGAAGTGGGACAAGTACAGAGGCCAATGGCTCCAGAGTACAAGAGAATTTTAGAGCTGATGTCTTGATTCTTAATGTTGTACAATTTGGGGGTTGACTTTGTCTTGATGCCTCCTTGTTTTTATTGCAGTTGGACTTGGGGAGTTACCTCTATTCACTTTTATTAAATTCCTTGTGAGTTTCAATTCTAATAACCAAATGAACCCTGACTGAAATAGGGGAGTGGTGTGTAGAAGGCTGCTGGAAGGATTGATGGTATATATGTCCCTTTGTAACCTCCAAAACCTATCCCTGAATTGAACCTAGTCTCTGGAGAGCTTTGTGTCTGGACCCACCGTATTGGTCCTCTTAGAATTATATTGACAGACTTGTCTTTAGTTGTGATGCCCTCAGCATTCTTAAGGGCTCTGACGGGTATTGCCAAACTGATTTTCTTTTTTTTTTTGCGGTACGCGGGCCTCTCACTGTTGCGGCCTCTCCCGTTGCGGAGCACAGGCTCCGGACGCGCAGGCTCAGCGGCCATGGCGCACGGGCCCAGCTGCTCCACGGCATGTGGGATCTTCCCGGACCGGGGCACGAACCCGTGTCCCCTGCATCGGCAGGCGGACTCTCAATCACAGCGCCACCAGGGAAGCCCTCAGTATAATATTTATTTTTAGTATGATTTGATTTTTTTTCTTTGTGTTTGCTAACCAACAATTTACATCAACTTTCTTGGTAGCCTAGTAACCATTTATATTTCAATAGCTTTGTCGTTATCTTGCAAAATTGTGGATTTGGCTTGGAAGATCAACAGAATTCCTTCTCCCAAGGCAATAATTATAATTTCTATCCAGAGGGCACACATAACTTATGGTTGTTTTATATGAGGAATTGCATATTTAAGAACCTGTGGTCTCTATTCCCATCATCACAGGGCTGGGAGTCTACCAGGCCAGCATTATGCAGATCAGGAAAGAAGTAAGAAAGCAGTTCTGGCTTGGGACTGTCCCCCAGAACTTGGCCTTGGGAGCAACTGGTTTTGAATCTCCAGTGGACACACTGTTTTTGCAGAGGTGGGACACACCTGGAGAGCATCTTCAAAATAAACATCTATACCCTTAGTCTTTAAAATCTGACTCTGGGGGTGGATGTGATTTCTGAAATAGTTAAATGCCATCTAGAAAGGTGTCATGCTTTGATTGGATATATTTCTTAATTTGATTTTTGATTTTTATCCGGCATTCCTCACACAGAACCCACATAGACAGAGCCAAATGTAACAGCAGTCGGTTGCCACCCTCTGCCTTGGGGAGATTTACTGCCCTGTTCTCCAGTGGTTTAGAGTTTTCTTACTTTACCACTGGAAAGTGTGACAGTTGCCATATTTTTAAGCTGGGCTTAAAACACTTGGGCTTCCTGGACTCATAGTAAGCTGCGGGCAGGTTTGAGGCACAGCTACGCTGCTGTTGATAGTTCTGCTGCTGTTGATTGCTTTCTGAAGAAGGCTGTTAGAAGGAATGTAGATTTATTTCCTTAGTGTTTTTAATTTATTCTTCTGTAAAGTAGCTCTGCTGGGGTGGTAGAGATCTGAGGAGTATTTTTAAATACCAATCCTAATGATGCCATTAATATTGTGAATACAATAATGGTAATATTATTAGGGGGCAACATGGTGGCTGAGCAGGGGCTTGGGAGCAGCAGACCTGGGCTGAAATCCCTAACTGTGAGGCAGGGATGGGAATGTCTGTCTTACATGGTGTGTGTTTGGTAGACAGAGGTTATTAGCCATTACCCTCCCCTGCATCTGTCTCATGTCTGCCTAGCATCCCTGTGCACATTGTCTGCAACCTAGCACTCTTTTCCAAACAGTTTTTCCAGGGAGTTTGTTAAAAAGTTGTATTGCCAAACTTACCTTGGTGAAGTGGGGTGTGTGTGTTAATGGCTGAGATAGGTACTTGATCATACTCAGTATAAAATATTTTCCTGGCTAAAAATTATTCTGGCCTTGAGATGTAGAAGAGTGTCTTACACAATTCAGGTATTGTTGGTAAGTGGAAAAATCAATTGTATTAAATATATGTACATAGGGCTTCCCTGGTGGCACAGTGGTTGAGAGACCGCCTGCTGATGCAGGGGACAATTTAGATTTGCACTGGAAGCAGCTGAAGTGTCTGTTCTCCGCCAGGTAGTTTGTGGGGAGTACAAGCAAAAACCCATTGTTTTTCAGTTATCTAATGCTAGATGGGGAGTGTAATAGTTATGGAGAATTGCCTGAAGGATATGCTGTGACT
>RJWK010024025.1:0-28676 GCA_004363435.1 Platanista minor | reverse complement strand
AACTATGGCCTGGAGAGGTTTTGTAACGACTCAGGTAAGTACATAGCAGTCTATACCGCTCTACAGGAAGCCGCTGGATGCCAACCTACACACAGTGGGGCTCGGGTGTGGAGGCAGCTGCACTCAGCTGAGGCTTCATTCTGGTGTGACTAACTTGTCCTGGTTTGTCTAGGGCTTTCCAGGTTTTAGCACTGGAGCTCCTGCCTCCTGGGATGGCCCCTCAGCCCCAGGCAAACAGGGATGGCTGGTCACCCACCCTCCTTTATCTGCCTCCGGGCAGGCCCACATGCTGCTTTTCTCTACACCTCCAGGCAAATCAGTCCTGTTCCCACTCTTTATTTACAACCTGGGTGAATTAGTCCCACCTGCTCCTGTCCTCAGGGATGGTGACACCAGGTCTGTCAGAGTCTAACCTACGAATTTTGTCTTCAATAAAAGGTTCATTATTGGCCTTTTTTGGACCCAAGCAAATGAAACAAGACAGGTTCTGGAAAACAAAAAAGGTCAGGCCTTGCTCTCACTTAGATGCCCTCAAAGTCACACATTTACTTCCCTTTTGCCATTTTCTCTCATCTCTCTGCTCCACCTTAAGTCACCCTACGCTCTTACAATAGCTACCTTAAGAAGTCAAGTGGCTGCCCAAGTTCCCAGCATGCCCTGTGGCAGGGAGGGGCCGTTTGGGGCTGTCAGCGGTAGTAGCCTTGGGAATCCTCTCTGACATGTGGCATGGCACAAGAAAGCCGTGTGGGACTGGGAGCTCGGCCAACCCCCAATTTTGGGCTTTCCATTCCCATTCTTCCTGCCCCCAAGAGGCTCTCAGGCCTTTATCTCAGCAGCTGTGATTTCACATAAATACTTGTCCAGCCCAGGAGGGGGTTTTAGTCCCTTATCTCCACAGTTGTTTCTAAAATATACCGCCTCCCGAAGAGGGGAAGGAAGACTTGGCAGGGAGAAAATGCTGGAAACACTGGAAAAGGGTTTCCCCTAAAAATACGTCAAGAAAATGAGAAGAAACCTTGTCCCCAAGAACATAAGAGAGAAAATCCCACCCAAATCGGGAATACATCTGGCCCGAAGAACCAGACTTAACACATGAGCTAGGAGAGGTGACAAGAATGTCAGTCTGTGAAGTCATTGCCCCCACCCCACGCCCGGGGAATTACACAGCCCTGCCCAGGCTGGCGGGAGACGGGAGAAGCAGCAGTGGAAAATCTGTGTCTGCTATGAGCCTGTGCGGGGACCCAGGGCTTGGGAGGAGAAGCAGCAGCCCAGCCCTCAGTGGGCTGGCTCCAGCAGGGAAGGACCAGGGCCAGCTTCCCTAGGAGGCCGAGGACTGTCGGCAGAGGCACCCCTTATCAGAGCCAGCTCAGGCCCAGAAAGGGTGGGGCTAGGTTAGACATCATGAGGAACTTCCCAGCTGTCTGAGTTATGATACCTTGCCAGTGGGACAGCAGAATCTTCTACCAAAATAGTATAAGGGAGAGGTTTCTCTGGGTTGATTTGAAGGCAATCCTATTTGGTATATAAGAACAGACATCAGAATACCTTTCAAGTCCTACCTTAAAAACCCTGGATTAGGGGGCAAGAGGGAAGAGTAGCCTAAACTCAACATAAGGACTGACAGGCTTCAGCCAGCTCCTGCTGCTAACCCATTGCCACTCCTCCGAGGATTCAGAGCAGTTTCCCTGCTTCTGCATCTCTAGCTTAACACACCCACAGCTTGGAGATGTGCTCTGTACCTGCTGGCCCAGAGAGGAGGCACTCTCCCTATGGTCACAACAAGAGGATGATGGACTTAGAGAAGAATGCCCCTTTCTCACTAGCAATCCTAAAGCCCTGCCCTAGGTGGACAGCTTCCTCAGGGAATGTCTCCCCCTATCTGGCCCTCTGCTGTATGCCTTTTGTGAACACTCCGACTCTGGCACAGAGAAGAGACAGCTCCCCAGAGTGCCCTCCTCACCCTCTGCCCGGCCGCCCTCTCCCACGCTGCAAGCACACACTCCCCTCCGGTGTCGCACCCCACCTCAGTACTCACACCTCAGAGCTAAATACAAAGAGCGAAAGCTCCACTTCCAAGGGTGGACGCAACATCTGCCTCAGCCAAGGAGGGAATGCTATCTTTGTTCCTTCCCCTAGCTGACGGCTCAGTGCAAGGCAATGACAAGAAGGTTTAAAGCAAAACAAAACAAAACTCGCAAGAGTTTCTGCTGAGCTGCCAAAGGAATGTGGCACAAAAGGTTCTAGGCCTGGTGGAAGGGGAGAAAGCAGGGAGGGCTCTCTTCAGGAGATGTAACTATTCTCCCTGCCTCGAGACTTCTCTACCCCCTGCTTGGTAGCATTATGCCAGCTAAGCCAGAAGCCCAGCTCTGGGCAAGGAGGAGCTGGATAGAAAAGAATGCACAGAGCCTGGGGTTGGCCTGGGAAAGAGCAGGCCCATAGCTGTCACACACGGTTGGCCTAATTCGGCCCTAGGCATATAACTCAAACCAGACAGGGAACTCCCAGGATGCAACGTGGAATTCCCTGCAGGGGGAGGAGGGACTAAGGGAGGGCACTTTTTCTCTCCTGTCTTTCTCAATCATCTACCATCCCGCTGTTGATGCTGCTTCCCCCAGGTTTTGTGAAAACCTTTCCAACCCCTCTGCCAAGTACTAAATATTTCACAGCTACTCACATCACAGTGCAGCTGCTCTCTGGCTGTTTGAGCTGGTCTGCCCATCTCTACCCCTTCTCCTCCCTCTAAGATATTCTTTTGGCATGAGTCTCTGTCATACCTTAAACATAATATGTCTGTCCAAAGTGTGATGGGCAGAGAGGACCACAGACTGTTATTCTCAGCAGTCATGCCCACATGAATTGTTCTTAGAATAATTTATTTGGCATCTTCCAGGTGATGGCTATGGGGCAGAGGGCATGAGGAAAGAGAGGTAGCTTGGCTATCCTTCTAAGTTGAAACTCATGGACTCCTAAAAGTGGATTTTCTAAAACAGGCTATAAGCCCTACAGATAGGGAGGAAAATCTCAGAGAAGCCAGTTGCCCATCTTCTTCTCACATCCGTTCCATCCCATATCCACTTGCCCATTTCTTTACAGCCCCTGCAACATCAACATTCTCTAAAGCAGTGGTCTCTAAAGGGGGGGCATGCATTCATCTGTCATAGCGTGGGAAAGGTACTGGAACTTTTTGTATTACTTCATCCATTTCTATTTCTTGTAGATCCTATTATGTAAATAATATTAGTGTTAGAAGTACTGTAGGTGAACATTTATTGGGGCTACGTGTGCAATTTTCTTTGAGATTGACAATGCTACTAGAAAATTTCAATCTCCCACACCGAGGAAGAGCCCAATCCCAGTATGTCCCAGCTTATGGGAAAATGGACAGTTCTTGGTAGAACATGCCACTGACCTCAAAAGGCATGGCAACAGGAACACAGTTAAACGCCAGGGACCTTAAGGTGGCAGGAGATATTAACCTAAATCCTGCAGTTAATGAACCAAAATCAAAGTTTGGGTTGTCTTAAAACAGATTCTTTCCCCCTCCTGCTGTTTACTCCCCAAAGAATCTCAGGTCCCAAAACCTAGTAGGTGCTCAGTAATTAGGCAAGGCAAAGATGCTTGCATCTTATGCCAGGAACATTTAGTAAGTGGTAGCAATTACCACAGAGCATGGCCAGGCCAGAGCTTCCCTAGACAATCACATGATGGAGGAGTCCTATCTCTGACTCCTAGGCCCCCTTTTCCTTCCCTACAATCCCCTCCGCTTGGGTCCCTGTACTGTGTGCTCCCATAATACCACCATAGCACTATGACGATATTTCTGAAATTGCCTTAATTTTTGTGTATCCTTATTGCCTGTAAGCTTTATGGAAGGAAGAACTGTCCCTGTCGTGTTCACCGTTGTGTCCCCAGCACCTGCTGGACATTAAATATTTGTTTCATGTGGTTGAAAAGAAATTAGAAACCCTCTGTATCCCACTGTCACACCCTCAACTCTGCAGAGGAGAAAAAGGAATAGCAGGGTACAGAGGGGACATGAAACAGAAATTCCCACCAACATTCTTCTAGATCCAAATTCCACATAAATAGTCTTTAGCTTTCTGAAAGAAGCCCACAGGTAATGATTCATTGCTTAGTCAAGGCTCTCCTTCTCTGCCCTTTCTCATCTGGGCCCAGACCTCCCCCCTAACTGTTGGTCCAGCTCCTCCTCAGAAAACATCATTCTTCCTCCTAAAAAGGGTAACACAGCTGAGGACCAATGTGGACAAGTTCTATGGGGAAGAAGAATTCATACAACTTTCTGTCTAGACCAAGGCATCTCTCACTTAGGATCCTCTCTTCTTCCTACACACAAAGGGAGACTGAGACTAAGGAAAAATACCTCTCCTTTCTTACCCTTAAGCCACGGGTAATTCTCATTCCAGATTCCCAAAGGGTTCTCTTGCTCTTGGCAGCCAGAAGATAGCGTGGAAAACTGATCCGAAGATAAAAGGCTATCTTCTAGGGGGTATCATCCAAAATGCTCAGCTCTTTGGGGATTGGGATGTAAAGGAGAAAGAAGAGGCAACAGAAAGAGGGGGGATAAAGAAACTGGAATGAGGAAAGAAGCAAGCAAACTAAAAAGATCCCCTTGGCGCAAAATGCTCAGGTTTTCCCTACTGATAAACCTCAGGCAACACAACAACCACTTATCCAGGAACTAGAGCCTCACCTCTGCCTCTTTGCTTTTCTTTAACATGGCCATGAAGGCTGAACTCATTAGTGGCTTAGATGGAAGCATGTGTCGTCTGTCACGTCTCCCCCACCCCTTTTTGTTTCCGCAACTTTCCTTCCCTTTTTTGCTCACGCTCAGCCTTGTGTCTGGTCGTTGCTGAATGCCATGGAGGCTGAGCACCTCCAAGTCATCTCGAATGTAACCAACTCTTGGCCGCTGGGGCGTCTCCTCTTGTTCCAACTAGCCATTGTACTCAAGGAGCACAGGCCAACGTTAAATTCACATTAGCATTGGGTCACGGTTAGACATTTTATCAGGCATTGGAATACAAAACCAATTGTAAAATTATTTGTGATTCTGAGAGCCTCCGTGTTGCCGCTCTAGCCAAAGGGGCAGCAGAACATTAATGGACTGTGAATCAGAAAACATGAATTATTCCATTGAGTTCTACCCTGTGGTAAGACTTTAGGCAAGTCATTTAAACCTTTTGGTCTGTTATGAGCAAGAGCGAGAAAGAGAGAGACAGAATAAAAAAAAAAACATGTCACTGTTTGAAATTTTATAAATTCCAGGTTCCATAAGACCCCTTAGTAGCTATGTTTTAAAACAATCTACCAATCTATACTAAACATACTATCAATCCAACAGAAAATAAAGGGGAAGAGTCATATTCTAGGAACCAATCTCCCCTATCTTACTGCACCTTGGTTACCCATCAGCAGAATTCTAACACCGGGAAAATTTCTTTATTCTTATTACTAGCCTGCAGGGGCCTCCCACAGTTAGGCTAGGCTGTCAGGCACCTCAGTGCAGTCTTCTGTGAACAGGCTGTTTTTTTACGGCACCGGGATATTGATGCTCTTTCCTCAGCCTGTCCAACCAAACCACTCAGCACCATCCCTGTCTGGGGAGAGACTCCTCCTGTGTCATAGCTCTTCTGTGTCTCCCTTTCCTATCCCTTTACTCTTCTCACATATGAGGGGGTCACTGTTGGCACTGGGAGCTAAAAATTACTCACGGAAAAGTTATTTTCTGACACCCTGCCTCCCCAGCTCCAGGACCAGCCCTATGGGTAAGTCGTAATACTGAAATAAATCAGGATACATATTTGTGATCTAAGGAAGCAGGAGAATGGCAGTGGACAACTGTGACAATGGTAGGGGTACTGGGATATAGGCATGGCCAGGGTCTGTAGCAACAGAGGCACCTGACATCAGAAGGGTGACTTTCAACTACAGGTCTGAAACCAGGACTGGGAAAGAATCTAAGCATTTGATATCTGAGGTTGAGATTAAAGTACAATATATATGCTGGCCTTTGGGAATGGAAGCTCTCTGGGAATCAGGAAGTTAACAGTAACAGCTATGAGAAAGGGTTTGGAAAATCGGGAGGAAAGTCTGGACCCCGCTCTTAGGAGTTTCTTAGGTTCCAGCTTATTTGGACTTCTGAGTTTCACTTTGTGAGAGAAACAACGGACCCAAGGGATAAGAACAGAAGAGGAAGGGGAAAAGAAAGATCCTGCTTAAATTCTGATGAATGTTTTGAAAGTATTGCAGTATCTCAGTTAAACATAATAGGAATACCCTCTCTTTAAGGTCAATGCCACTGTGAAAGTGGCAGAATAAAGAAACCTAGCTGACAAGAAGTAGGCATTATCCAAAGACACTAAACAGAAGGCCTTTGCTAAGCCACATGAAAGCAACTAAGCACTGCCATCTTAACCAGGCTTTTTGACATCAACAGGTGAATGGAGAAAATGGACAGTGGCTGCAAGTAGACTGCTGCAGCCTCTCCAGATGTCATAACACACTGCACGCCATAGGCACTCATATTTTGGCAAATATCTTCGGACACGTGGACTCCATTTTAATGTGCGACGACTAATTTATTGAACACCCATTATAAGTGTAAGCATTGTACATAACATTATATTATTTAATTCCAATAACTCTACAGGCTATAGGTACTAACATCATTTTCAAAGAAGGAAATGACGTTTACTTAGGGAGGCTGAGAAAACGGTTCAGTGCTATTCAGCTAGTAAATGGTAGAGCTAACATATGAACTTAGAGTCTACGAGATAAGACACTGAATTCTAGAAGTACAGAGAACGTGTAGGGCGGCTCTCTTTGATTGCAAAAAATACAATAAAATAAAATAAAATAAGACATGGGCAATGTACAGATATCTAGATAAAAATCTCTTCCTTTTTTTTAATCCTAGAGAGTCTGGACTCCAAGTCACTAACTTATAACATTGGCTAAGGGTCAAAACTTCTTAGAATTGGCAAGGAGTATGATGTGGCCTCCAAGGAAGGGTCAGAAATGGTATACCTCAAGAGGCTGAAGGCATCTAAAGGACAAGATCTTTGCTCTATCTCAAGCTACTCAACCATGGCCTGCCTGACTGAGAGGACCAAGCAAGGACCTGTAACAGATGCTGAAACCAGGCAAAGGAGAAAATAAGATTCCTCTGGTACTCTCTCCATTTCAATGAGGCAAAATTACCATGGCTCACTGGGCAACTGGGCTGAGCCAGGTAAGCATGAGGCTGGATTCTTCATTTTCTTTTAAGAATAGATTAAGAACAACTATACTAAAAGTGCATAGGACAGGGTTGAAAAAGTCATCAATAATTCCCTGAAAGAAAACAGAGAGAGTAATCCAAAGATATGGTGGGTACAACTCTCTACGTTATGACTTACCATCCCGTTTGTAACTGTGTACCCTAGAGAAGTGCTCCCTCAGGTAGATGGACTCACCCACTTGTCTTCATATTGCACTGTAAGATCAGTGTGGGGAAGAATTGTATCTTCAAGCCTTTGCAATCAAAGACTGATGCAGAATAAGGGGCTTGATGATGACTGATAAAAGCATCTCTAACATAAACATTTATAAAATAGAGATCTTCTGCCTTCTGTACATCGATACACAAAAAGGAGGAAAGAATGATCTTCAGAGAATACCACAGCCACTCAACATCGTCTCTGGGAAAGAAATGACATTTCTCTCCATAGCCACACCTCCTTTCAGCGCTGCAGATACTATACTTTACCCACCAGACGCAGATATACCAGCAAAGGGTCTCCAGAAATGTCCCTCCTCTAGAAGTTGGGAAGATAATGTATTTTAACACTACAGCCACCTTCCTCCAATTCCCCGCCCCCGGCATGGCCTTTACCTTCCACGGGGTTAGTTTTCAGTCTACTGCAGAGATTCATTACTCCTCCATAGTGGACACTGATCTGGTTTATTGCATCAGTTGAACGCAGCTCCATGAGCTTCCTCAGGTCCATTACTGTGCAGCCAAATTCCCCCTCACGGCTCTCAGTTATCGAGTTGGCCGGCAAGGCGTGTTCTGTTGGGTTTGTCATTTTGCCTCTGCTGTTACCAAGCCCCTCAACCAGAGAAAATGTGAGATTTCCCTTCCACTGATCAGGGTCTCTCGCCTCTCTGCCTCACTTCTTCTTACTTTTTGCTTCACTGGGAGCCCAGATGGGAAATAGATCGACTATATCTTGTGCAATAAGCTTCAGAGTAGCAACCTGTAGCCCAGATCCTTTTCTGAGTGTGAAGCTTGGCAGCGGGAGGAGGAAGAGGACGGGGGAACTGAGCAGAACCGGACCACGTGTCACGATGATTGGTGTCCCCAGGTGGTGATGGAAGTGGTTGTCCAGGGTAGGTAGGTTCCTAGCTTAGACCAACTTGCACAGATGGAGCTGTAAACAGGATGCGCATGTTACCATGGAGTCAACCTTAGCAACAACCAGCGACTGCGGTGGTAGAGAGGCGGCAGGAGGAGGAGGAAGAGGAGGGTTCCCTGGATACCGATGACAACGGGATCTCTGGAATAAAGATTCAAAGGTAGACAAAAAGAAACAATTAGAGCAGCATGGAGATCCAGCACCTGCGAGGGCAAGAGGTACTCATTCTAGCACAGGGTTTAGGTGACAGTTGATATCTGAGCTGAACTGACAGCTGAGGCCTGAGCTGAGGCCCCTTCCTCCCTGGGAGGCCCCAGCAGCCTGTAGACTCCAATAATTTCAGATACACCCCGGTCTTCATACCTCACCTCTTCCAAACCAAGCAACACAAATCCTACAACGTCAGAAACTTGGAAATAAAAGGTTATGACCTCTAATTGTTCCAATGCACTCCCTGTCTATTTGAGGGACCTGCTCTAGAATCTTTTAGTCTGACCTTACTTCTAAGAGGTGAGAAGAGGTCAGAAAAGGGGTCCAGACCAGAGTGATCTGGAGGGTGGCCTGCCAGTCTGCCACCCTCCCCCATACCCTGCACCCTCCCCCACTCCTAATACACACATTTACAAACCAGGAGGACAAGCTGGTAGAAGATGCCCAATCCTCTGCAGCCCCTCAGAATACTCAGCCTGATGCTGTATAGAAATTCTTCAGGATGCCACAGTTGTCAATAAATCAGGAGCTAAGCCCCTCACTGCTCCAAAAAGCTTTTGGGGGGAAAGGATGAGTAAAATGCTCTGTCAGTAGGCGATACAGGGTGGAACCTTTTTACATAAAGGGGACAGAAGGACCTCTGAGGAGGAAAGATAGTGAGTTTGAAGCCTATGAGTTTTAAAGTTCCTCTGGGGTGACACGAATACAACAGCTACTGATTCAGATAGAGCCTAGGGCCACAACAAGGTGAGTAGGGGAGCAAAGTTAGTCTGCGTGTGAGTGACACCGGAGGGTCTCAAACCGGTATTTCTCCCCTCAGGAAGGCACATGTTACCTCTTACACGTGCTCACCAGGGAGAGAGGGTCAGGAGTATGTACAGGTGAGAACAGGGAGGATGAAGGTGAAAAGGCTTATCCTGAGCCCCGTTCTCAGCGTCAGAAAGGGGCTGCTGTGTGGCATGCAGGAGGACTGCCACCCACTGGCTATTTAAATGTGAAGGGGCTCTTCCTGAACACAGCACCCAAACACTGGGGGCCCAGCCCCTCTCTAATAAATGGAAGACATCCTTGCTTCTAGAAGGTGAACAAAGGAGCACAAGGACCATCTGATAAGGAGTTGACTCTTTTATCAATTAATTTTCCAGAAATCACGTGTGGCCAAAGTTCCCGCTAATTGTAATCAATCCTGTTCTTGGCAGGTTCCACTGGGATGGAGGTGGTTAAACCCCTCCCTCTCCCAGTCTGCCCTCTGCCTCCCCCTTCTACGATAAATTTTTAGAGCTACTCTGACTTACAAAGTGTTACGCAAGCAGGGTTTTGTTTTGTTGTTGTTGCTATTGTTTTTTAAACATCATATTCCCTTTCTTTTTAGATGTCATCAGAGAATCCTGCGGAACAAGGAGGTCTGGAGAGAACCTGAGGCAGAGTGTCAAACTCTCTTCAATCATACTGGCATAGGGATAGGCAGTACCACAGACTTTTCTCTCCAGTTCACCTTCCTCTCCAAGTCTGGAAGCAGTGGGAAGGGCTATAGCAGCAAGAAGCCCAGCTGACCCTTCAGTTGAACTCCTTAACCTCTCAAGAGGATGTACAGGACAGTGCTGATTGAGAGCTTAACTGGAAATCAGAAGATTTTACTATTTTTTACTCTCTACCCACTGCCATGTTTGTTCTATGAAGGCAGAGATTTTTCATGTGTCTGGTTCACTGCTTTCCCCCCAGTGCCTAGATGAGCACCTGCACGGAGCGGGCATTCAGCTAATTCTTTTGGCTGAATAACCAGTAGTAGATTCAGAAGCAGGATTCACTATCTTCCCAGGTACCCCTCGAGCAAGTCACTTGGCCTTCTTGGTGCTCAGTTTTCTTAGGGCTCAGCTCCTCCCATCTTTATCTGGGGGAAGAATCAGCCCTACCTTTTCACACCATCCTAAGAAAGTGATAAAGGAAAGGGATTATAAATAGAAATAGTGCTCTGAAATCTTAGATGAAAGATGACCGGTGTCCAGTATAGGACACTCAAGTAATGAGAAAAAGCTTAATTTGATCTTAATGAAGTTTTTTGCCTCTCACTGCTGTGGCCTCTCCCGTTGCAGAGCACAGGTTCCGGACGCGCAGGCTCAGCAGCCATGGCTCACGGGCCCAGCCGCTCCGCGGCATGTGGGATCTTCCCGGACCGGGGCACGAACCCGTGTCCCCTGCATCGGCAGGCGGACTCTCAACCACTGCACCACCAGGGAAGGCCCTAATGAACTTTTTTTATCTAGCCCTTTAAGCAGAAGAGTAATAATTTCCATGTGCCCCTCCATCTTTCCTTGCCAGGGGGAACTCCCACACCCCCAAAAGAATGGAAAATTCCAAGGCAGCTTCATTAGCAGTAACCATTAGCTAGGTTATAACCATTAGCTATAACCACTAGGCAATGCGGCCTTGGATCTCTAGAGAAGTAGGCACAGTCTGAAGCGATCAAAGAGGAGAGATTCTTCCACTCACACAGACAACCAATGAGAAAAGGTCACTTAAGATTAGAACACATGGGCTTCCCTGGTGGCGCAGTGGTTGAGAGTCCGCCTGCCGAGGCAGGGGACGCGGGTTCGTGCCCCGGTCCGGGAGGATCCCACATGCCGCGGAGCGGCTGGGCCCGCGAGCCATGGCTGCTGAGCCTGCGCGTCCGGAGCCTGCGCTCCGCGACGGGAGAGGCCACAGCAGTGAGAGGCCCGCGTACCGGAAAAAAAAAAAAGATTAGAACACATGGGACAAGTAGAAAAGAATGAAGTTTGTCTGCTTCAGGTTGCTCTAGAGACACGTATGTAGGTCAAGCACTAAGCTGCTGGCACAAAGTCACAGGGACAGTGCCCATTTGGGACCCTTTCTTAAGTTGGGGTCTCCGTGAAAGTTCTTCCGGAATTCAGAGGCATAGCTGGTGCCAATACTTCTCTCTGAGCTCTTAGAATAAGAGCTCTCTGCAACTGCTGAGCTTGCCTAGCCCCTAACCTTATTAGGCAACTGGCAAAGAATAGTATGTAAATGCTCACACAGGCTCAGCCTCAGAAGCTATGCTCAGATGTCAAGGAGGTCCCACCTCTTGTCAGGTCAGGATGAGTCATTCGGCTCAGGGCCTCCTGGGTTAGGTATGTTCTCACTCCCCGTTTCTAGCATTTTGCCAGCTTAATGATGATGGGATGGAAGAGCAAACTCTCATCCCTTCCTGCGGGGGCAAGAAATCATACTACTTATAGGATCATTAAATCATTTTAATTTTTTTCCTCCTAAAGTTCTGTAACATCTGTTCTACAACTTGCAGTGACATGTAAAAGGATTGTCATATCAATTTTAGGTAGGACAGCTGTGACTCCCACCTTACAGATGAAGACACTGAGGTCCAAAGACATAAAAAGTGATTTGTTCTTTGGCAAGTCAGTGGCCTTGACTGCCTGGTCCTCTTTTTGTTATACCTTACTCCTTCCCTCGAGTCTGGACCTCCCCATTTTCTGACAAATGTTAAGTCCTTTACAAAGTAGGCAGCTTTGGGATACAGAGAATACACATAACCACTTAGAGGAAATGCTGACTCTTACACCTGCTCTTTCTCTTTCAGAATCAACTACATCACATCACAGGCAATGAGGGGGAAAGAGACCCCCCTCCTGTTCCTACACATACCTGAGAAGCAGACCACCCTATATTTCCTGATGACTTAATATGCAGCTAAGCTCCCTAGAAAGTTCTAAACTGAGGAGCTGCCAGAGACAAAAACCTCATGCCTTAAGTCACCAACCAAACCATAAACAATAGTCAGACACTGTTTCCTCCAATTTTGTCAAGAAATCCCTTACTCTTAACTTTCCTGGGGTGCATCCCCAGGCTATGAGGAAAAAGGGTAACCCCCTAGGTAGGGAGTAGGGTATTCTGAGAATCTGAAAGGAACCCACCCCCTGAATCTCCCCTGCCAAAGGCTCCTCATGGATCTGGCATGATGCATGGGAAATGAAGTATGAATGGAAAGAGGAGAAAGGAAACAGGAGGGGCCAGGGGCCTAGGGCTTCAGGCTGGTGCAGCACTGCAGCCAGACCTGCCTGGAATAATAAGTAGCTATGCTCAACTCTGGCTTCTGGGCTGCAGGCAGGGGCTGTTCAGTGGAGCGGACTCTCGTGCCCTGCCCTCTTCGCTGGGCTGGGAGCCTCTGCTCAGAAGTGAGTTGGGAGCACTTGGAGATGCTGTGTTTGGAGCGTCAGTGCCAAGAAGAGAAGACCTTGTGCGGGTGGGGAGGCGGGTGGCACAGGAGTAGGCTGGGCCCACCTTAGAATGCACCAAACTGAAATATGAAACCTGCGTCAAGCCCACCCTTCCCCGAGGGAAATCATATATGTAAACACACACACATGGGCACACATGTGTGTACTATACAGGCAGCAGCCTAGCATAGCAGCTGATATGTAGTGGTTGGTCCATACATAGTAGTTATTTATCATTATTCCACATATTGTTTCACTGAATTTTCACTAACAGCCCTATAAGGAGGGCACCCCACTTTATAGCAGGGAAATAGAGATTCAGAGAACCAGGATTTGTGTCCTAGTCTGAATCCAAAGCCACCCTGCCTCAAGTACAAGGACAATCCTGTAAGAAAAATGGAAAAAAAAGCTACAGGTTTACTTCCTACAGCTTGATCAGAAGGCCCACATAAACCTATCTATCTGTCCCTGGCCCACAACCCCTGAAGCCTGGACAACACATCAGGGCAGGTGTAGGGGTAGAGCTACACCTTGTGAGGGGCAGACACTCCCCACTCCATCCCCACCCCCACACATATGTATCCCCCCAGCCAGAATGCCCTTAGCTCTGGATTGGCATGATTCCAAGTATATCCAGTTCCCACCTAGAGACTGAAGGAGTGGGGCTGAGGGCTCCCTCCACTCCTCATCTCACACCCGGGGCCTTGCAGCCTGTAGGCACTGGGGAGAGGCACAGAGAGCCCCGGCTCTAGATTCTCTCTCTCCTTTCTCCCGCGGGGGCAGTTCCTCGGCCATCACCTACAGTGTCTTAAGCTTCACTCCTTTTCTCGGCACTGTCGTACCTCTTAGAGGGGCTTTCAAGAAAGCTGGCAAGCACCTGAACATGGCAGGCTGCCCAGCACGAAACATCCCTGGTTGGCCCTTCTCTCTGAAAGTCTGAATTCTGCATGAAGGCTGCTCTGCTCCCTCCTTATTACAGGCCCCTTATTCCCATAACCCAGAGTCTAGCCCACCCACGCTAGTTCCCACCACTTGGGTGTAGCAGCCATCCTCGTCGTGGTTCCAGGTTCTCTTTCCCTCCCCATGTCCGCCCTGCCCTAATTGCTCCCCTAATGCCTGCTGACTCGCAGAGCAGACCTGCGCACGTACTCTCCTTCAGTCTACTGAGGCCCTTTGGAGGCATATGGGAAGAGGGTCAGAGGCAGAGGATGTTGGCTAAAGTTCAGGTAGTGGGCGGCACCACCTGTCATCATCAGCAATAGCCATGCTGGCGCCAGGAAGCCAAGTAAGGGCTGAGGCAACAAAAGCACGCCTCTGTACTGACTACAGCATGGCACACTGTAGCCTGTGGTTCTGGTCCTGGTCTTGGAACTCGATGCTAATTCTCAGCCAGCCCCTAGGATTTGGGTGCTGGGGGGTACTCCCCTTCCTAAAGAGAAAACATCACTTGCTGGTTAGGAGGTGGTATACATGAGGCTCCCTCCCTTACCCTCTCCCTCCCCAAGTCTGCTACACCCTGAGAGTGTCTTCTTCAGCTCAGCAGCGGAAATGCAGTGCTAGAATCAAAGCATCCAGAATTTCCCCTCCTCCTTGGAGCCACCTTGTACTTGACCGAACTAAACCTATGCATACCCTGGATCCAGTCATCAAGTGGGTACATCTCTCAAAGAAATTCTCACACAGGTTCAGAAAGGGGCATGTGTAAGGACGTTCACTGGGATATCATTTGTGGTGACAGAGAGTTGAAGGCAACCTGGGATCCCCTCTCCCAGTGATGGACAGGTAAAATATGTGAGCTAGATAAGAGGGGATATTATGCAACCGTTAGAAAGACAGATCAGATATACACACAGCAGGGGCTTCCCTGGTGGCTCAGTGGTTAAGAATCCGCCGGCCAATGCAGGGGACACGGGTTCGAGCCCTGGTCCGGGAAGATCCCACATGCCGCGGAGCAACTAAGCCCGTGCGCCACAACTACGGAGCCTGTGCTCTAGCGCTCTAGAGCCCGCGAGCCACAACGGCTGAAGCCCGCGCCCCTAGAGCCCGTGCTCCGCAACAAGAGAAGCCACCGCAGTGAGAAGCCCGCGCAACGAAGAGTAGCCCCCGCTCGCTGCAACTAGAGAAAGCAAAGACCCAACGCAGCCAGAAATAAATAAAAATAAAATAAATTTATAAAAAAAAATTTAAAAAATAAATAAAAAAAGGTATACACACAACAATATTGCTATCTTAAAAATAGTGCTTAGTGGGGGTAAAAAAGGTGCTTTAACAAAAGTTAAAAACACATGCATCTAGGGCTTCCCTGGTGGCGCAGTGGTTGGGAGTCCGCCTGCCGATGCAGGGGACACGGGTTCGTGCCCCTGTCCGGGAAGATCCCACGTGCTGCGGAGCGGCTGGGCCCGTGAGCCATGGCTGCTGAGCCTGCGCGTTCGGAGCCTGTGCTCCGCAACGGGAGAGGCCACAACAGTGAGAGGCCCACGTACCGCAAAAAAAAAAAAAAAACAAACAAAAAAAAACACATGCATCTAAAGCAAAACTATACACTTTAAGGGATGTATTTAAACAAAAAGATACATATTAACACATGAGAACGCTGCTCCTAGGCAAGGAAGGGAAAAGACATGGGCTATGGGGAAACAGTGAGCACAGGAAGGGCCTTGCATGGACCAACGATAATACTGGGCCATGAATCCATAGTATGATTGACTCAATAGTCTGTACCTGAGGTCCGAAAAAAATAAAACATACTATGATGCTGAAGCCTGGAGGGGCCGTACTGTCTAAGATATGCTGTGACGATGAGGACAAAACTTATCAGTTCTGGCCAGATGCCTTCAGAGGGCAGGGAGAGGGTCAGGCCCACAGATGGCACAGTCTTCTCTAAACACTGATACCGAGAATTGACCCAAGGCCGATGACAGTCTCTTCCTGATCATCTGGCCTGTTGATCCGGCCCCTCTCAGAGACTCCAGGAGCCGTCAAGATGAAGACAGGAAGCTTCACAGCATGGGTTGGGAAACTGAAGCTGGCATGTGCCTAGTGGGGCACTGTCACCCCCCTGCATTCATCCTAATAATAGCATCCATAGATCAAGATGAAAATGGGCAGTCCCTTGAGCTTAGAGCCATCGGGAATATACCCTCTTTTCCAAATATTCTGAGTCATACTGGCCCGGGTCACCTCCGTGGCCTCCTGCGACTCAAGGGGTGTTGAGGGAATGTTCACAGCAAGCTAGAGCTAAAAACAATGTAGAGGATGGAACAGCAACCTGCTCCTCCTTCAGCTGATTAAGGAGGACAAGAGGTGACTTCAGGTGGGAGCAACAGTGCCATCCAGAAGGTCTGTTGTCTAATGAAAGGAGTGCTGTCCAGACTGTGGGAAATGCTCAGGATATGGGTTAGAAGGGTACCTGCCTCTTAACACTAAGGTACAACCGCTCGAAACTGGGACGGTTAGAGGCAGACCCTTGGGCAGCAGCATTCAGATATCCAGTACACACACTCCTGGGCAACACAGATTGCCTTTCTTGAGGCTGCAGCAGTTTTTCCACATTTTGGTCCCAAGGGAATCAAGGGGCTTTTTAGCAGCTGGATTGGATCCTGTGTTATTTTTAGAAACAAATTTCAGCAGAATCACGCCATGCTCGTGGAGGGGGGAGGAGGGCCAATCTCCCTTGACTACTGGAGTCAGGATCTCGCTGCTCCCGGGCCTCAGGCTCTGGGGAGGCCTCGGGGTGAGAGGGAAGTTGCCTGGCCTCAGACTGAGGAGGCCACATGGCATCTACCAAAAGAGACTGCCGGGGCAGCTGTCCCAGGGGCTCGGCAGGAGAGGAAGCAAAATAACATTCCTGTGGGACCCAGACACTAGCCAGAGTACCACACCCTGGACACCGTGCCTGCCGGCATCCCATCGCCTCCCCTGCTCCACGGCAGTCTTGCCGGTACAGCGTACAGAGAGCCAGCCCCCGCTGCTGCCTCTTCCAGGCTCTCTCAGCCCAGCCACCTCCCGGAATTCCCAGGCGAATGGACAAGGGCTCCATGCTGAGAAGATGGAGTTCAGCAGGAAAGAGAGCCGGGAGCATTCCCGAATAGCTGTTGCCTCACCCCCCAGTTTCACTCTGCCTTCTTCACACAGGAGGCGCTAAGTCAGCTCTGGTCTTTAGAAAGTGGGCAGACCATACTCTCTTGCACTTCTGTTGTGCCTTGGAGCAGTGATCCTGAAAATTGAGTGAGCAACAGGACTCCCAGGAGGGCTCCCAGGGTTGCTGGTTCAGGAAGTCTGGGGTGGGGCCTGGGAATGTGCATTTATAACAAGCTCCCTAACAAGAGGATGCTGATGCTGGTCTGGGTACCACACTTGAGAACGACGCAGAGTTTACAACGTGGTGAGAATCTCCAGCAACACCAGGCTAAAGCACTTTGAGAGCCTCGACTGGGGGCCCAGTCCCGACACTGTCCTCAGATCCAGCCTGACAGGGGAGGCACAGGAGGCTCTTGTCACATCTCGCCCTCCTTTAGTCCTTCCAGAATGTTGATCTCTGCTTCCATTCATCTTGGGGCAGCCCCCTTTCCCAGAGAGACCCATGATCCTCCCAAGGAAAGCTCCTCTCCTGTGAGTCCTTGAGAAAATAGACTCGAGAGGACCTCCCTGAACAAGCTGCAACTGAAGCCAAGATTTATTCAGAAAGTTAAAACAAGATACCTGGTGAGGTTCAGAGGAAAACCCAGACCCCTTTCGGGTTCTGGTGCAGCTAAGCACCCTCTGCACTCCTGTTTCCTACCCGGCAGGAGATGAAAGACAGTGTGGTACCCAGGGGCGGGGAAAAACGGACACAAAAGACACCCA
Source organism: Platanista minor (assembly GCA_004363435.1). Lineage (NCBI taxonomy): Eukaryota > Metazoa > Chordata > Mammalia > Artiodactyla > Platanistidae > Platanista > Platanista minor. Next base: position 10,972 of record RJWK010024025.1, on the reverse strand, counting down.
CCACTCACTTCAGGCTCCCCCAATATTACTGCCCCCCAGCACGTCTGAACCCCATGCTGCTTTTGCTCTGTCATTTCCCACGGCCCCCGCAGAAGGGCTGGTCTGTGGCCCCTGCAACACCTCTCAGGGGGGTGCCTGCCTGCTGTGCTGAGGCCAAGGCCACGGCACGGGTGCAGCTGATGAGCAACGGCAGCTGCTGTTTTCCAGTCAGGGCGACAGGCTGCTATAAACACTCGTCGAGGTTGCTATGGCAAAGTGAGTCTGCAGCCTGGCTATGGGGTAGCTATTTATGTGCCTGTAATGGCAGAGTGGTCTGTTTTTTATTATTTTACTTTTAAAGTTTTCCTTTCCCAACCCCCTAAAACAGCTTAAAAAAAGAAAAGTCAGCACAACTTTCTCAGGAACAAAAAGAGTGTGGCCAGACTATAGAGCATGCGGTTTGAGCCAGCAAGGGGAACACTGAAGTGAGGAGTAGATTTAAGTAAGTTCCTTTCAAGGAGGAATGCCTTTAAATGCCTTTAAATCCCTATGCCTTTAAAGGGCTTCCCTGGTGGCGCAGTGGTTGAGAATCCACCTGCCGAGGCAGAGGACGCGGGTTCGTGCCCCGGTCCGGGACGATCCCACATGCCGCGGAGGGAGCGGCTGGGCCCGTGAGCCATGGCCGCTGCGCCTGCGCGTTCGGAGCCTGGGCTCCGCAACGGGAGAGGCCACGGCGGCGAGAGGCCCGCGTACCGCAAAAAAAAAAAAAACAAAAAAACAAAAAAGAAGAGACAAAGGCGCTTTGTCCTCTTCCTGCCTGTCAAAGGCTGGCTCCAGCCAGCAGCATTCCTCGCATCCCCTTACTCCCCACCAGGCCCCCACTGGCTGCCTGTATCATCAGGATGGAGACTTCCACCAGGGGTCGTGGGAAGAGAGCCTCACAGCAAGCCCCACCCCTACAACCTGGGTGCAGTGCCAGCCAGCATGGAGCCTGGTCACTCCTGGCTGCAGGGCTGCAGGAAATGACCTCTGAGGTACCTCTGAAGGGACACATGTTTCCGCCACTTGTACAGAGAACTTTCATCCAATTCTTACTCCTCAGGGAGCTCTGGGGTGAAGGGATACTCCTGCACAACACGATTCAAGGGTGGTGAGGACCTCTCACCAGCACCAAGGAGTCAGATGCTGAAGGATGACCGAAAGCGAGGTTGATTCATCCTTGGACACATATGTCTCCAGGGCACTAGGCGCTTGGGAAAAGATTTTGGTAGAAATAGCGAGTACCTCCTACCTCTGGCTATTGGATGGGGCACTATAGCCTCCTACCTTCTCCACTTCGCCCTGTCAAACTTAGAGTAACAACTGAGAACAAAGAAATGGGCCATCAGGCATAGGCAGCTCAAGAGGGGCAAGAGACTGGAAGATTACCGTGTGGTAATCTCACACACACACACATGCACACCCACACACACACAACTGAGCTGAAAGTGTGTGCTGACTGATAAATATGCCAGTCACTAAATGACATCTAAGGAATAGAGAGACACCTTCCAGAAACAGCTGCTCGGAATACAAAAGATGCTGCAGGATTTTTACCATTCTTCTTTCTCCACCTTATTCCAGTTCCTTTTGGATTGTTATACACTTAGTAGGAGAAAAGACCCCACTGCCGATGGGCATGTTAATCAGATTAAAAAATAAAGTTAGGGCAGCGTTAAGAAGAGCAAAGCTCACAGGCTGTTCAATTCTGTCCATCTCAGATTATAACTGAACGTCTTGCCGATCCCACTATGGCTCAGAAAGGCTATCAATGAGAACAGCAGCCCCCAAGGGGAAGAGAGAGGAAGAAGGGGGAAGCTGCTGCTGATTCCACAAGGGAAGCGCCCTCTGCTGCTCCAGGAGAGGTCAAAGTCCTAACTGACAGCCGGGTGAGCTGATAAAATCTTGCTGGGATGGGGCTTCCCTGGTGGCGCAGTGGTTGAGAGTCCGCCTGCCGATGCAGGGGACACGGGTTCGTGCCCCGGTCCGGGAAGATCCCACATGCCGCGGAGCGTCTGGGCCCGTGAGCCATGGCCGCTGAGCCTGCGCGTCCCGAGCCTGTGCTCCGCAACGGGAGAGGCCACAGCAGTGAGAGGCCCGCATACCGCAAAAAAAAAAAAAAAAAAAAAAAAATCTTGCTGGGAAAATCAGAACTTGGGACACAAATCAGTCTTGGCAGCACCTTGAGGTCCAAAGAGCAGAGCATGCATGGTTTCTAGGCTTGTCAAACCAACTGTCATCAGCATCCCGTTGTTCCTGTAGGGTAGGAAGGGAGAAGGGAGGAGGTGAGGAAAGGGCCCAAGATGGGGCACCGTCCTGGATTGTCGGGAGTAGGCTGATAGCATCATAGACACCAGTGTTTCTGTTCCTAAGTCTCAGGGTATTTACTCAGGCTGAGTGGCTGTTACTTGGGAATACAGAAAAGACAAAGAAACAGACATGTCTCAGAACCCCCAAGGTAGAGTAACCTTCCAAAAATCATGGTTAGAAAGAGCATCTATTCAAAAGGGCTCAGATCCACAGTGATGGACACAGGGCCCATTGTTGAAAGAAACAACGGGCAGGCAGAGAGGTGACTCAGCCCCAGATGGTGGCTGTTTATGGAAATCTCACGGGAGAGAAAGAGGAAGGTACTGTTTATTCTTCTGAGTGAGCAGAAAGGTTGTATCACCTCTCTCGCCCAGTGTCTGTCCCAGTGCCCAACCTAACATGTGGAGTTCATGAATGAACCACCCTTCTCCGCTCCAGTATGCTTTTGTTTCTAAGGGAAGCAGAAAGATGGAAGACCCAGAAGGGGAACCAATCTGCCCAGAGAATCATTTGTCGGTAAGTCCCAAGAACCACAGCCTCAGCAGAGGCCCCATCTCCCCCTCTTCCCTCTGGGGCTATATAGTGTTGGTGTATTGGAGGCACATCACCCTTGTTCTCCAAGACACAGTCACAGGGCTTTTCTGGTGCAGACAGAAGGGAAACCAGCCATCACAGCAGGAATCATCTGCTCTCTAGGCAGAAGCAAAGGTAAACTATAAAGAATTCAAGTTCTCCTAACACCCATTTGATTCGAAACTCCCACACACAGCATTTTGAACATCATGGCCATACCTCCAAGGAAAAACCTGGGAGAACTATGATGATGGTGGTTGGGGGGAGGCCTGTAGGAAGCGGCAAAAAAAGATGTTTTCTGGATTATTTCTGAAGCACTGAGCTACCAGAAATCATGGGGAAAATACCCAGTACCACTCTCTTTCCACCTCCTCATTTTTCTCTCTATACCTCATTTCCAAGCCTCTCACTTTGTTTTTTCACATCTCTGTATATCCCTTTCCCCATCTCTCCCTCTCTTCTTGCCTCCTTCCTTTTGTCTCTCTCTTCCTCTCACCTCCCCTATCATCTATCTATCTACCTATCTGTCTATCTATCTACCTATCTGTCTATCTATCTATCTACCTGTCTATCTATCTATCTACCTACCTATCTATCTATCATCTATCTATCTATCTATCTATCTATCTATCTATCTATCTATCTCAATCTCAAAATCTCTCTCATTCTCTCTTTTCCACATCTCCAGGGACAACCTAATTGGACAGAATTCCATTCTCCTTACCTGGGTAATTTCTGAAACCAATCAGCCCTGTCAAGTCCACATTGGCTCCAATAGCGAAAGAGTATGGAAGTGCTGAGAGGCAAGCCGGGCACTCATGTGGCTGCCACAGCTAGTGCCAACACAGGGCTGATCCGTGTCATGGGTCATGGATGACGGGTCCAGAGGCACACAGGATGAACTCTGTGAACCAATCTGCATTCTCCCAAATCTACCTGGAGCTTGCCTGGATAAGTCGAACATGTAGTATCTAACCATGCTTGACGCAGAGGCAAACACTGAGGGCTGAGAAGTGAGAAGCCCTAACAGAGGAAGAGGAGAGGGAGAGGAAGGATATGAGACTACTCCTATGGATTAAAAAGTAAAGTCAGGATTTAGTATGCTCAGCCAAGTTCCCAATCCAGTATAAATAGGAAGTGGCCTGATGGAGGTAGTGGCTGGGAGATCAGACAGATGTAAAATACACCTTGTGCTACAACTGGACTCTGGCTCCTTTCAGTACTCCCACAGAAGGTGAAAATTCAGAACTGAACATGATAAACTAGTCCTACCCAACCACAAGCTGCAAGGTGGCTCCACTATTCCACCTGAATTCCACTCTGAGCCTATAAAACTGGGGCTGGGAATAGACAGATGGAGGCAAACATTCAGCACCCTGGTGACATGGCCACCTTCTCCTAGCTCTCCCCACCACCGTGCAAGGATTCAAGGATTTGCAGAGGGGACCACAGGACGAGCAGCAGAAGGCATCCTATTCCAGCAGAGCCAGAACTCTGTAGGCATCTCACACTATTTACCTAACATTTGCTTCTGCAAAGGCTTGTGGGAGCTCCAGTCTCACATGCCCTGGCCAGCTGTTCCAAATCAGTTAAGGCCTCTATCTCCAGAGAAAATCCTTTTCAGTGTGGGGGGAGGGGTTAGTGCCCTCCCTTCAAGGCTTCAGCCACTCAACCCTCCCATTGCAAGCCTCCAAGTCCACGGAGAAGCCAAGGACAGGACAGCCCACTCTCTCCCCTCCCACCTCCAGCGGCCAACTCAAGAAAGAGGACTCCTTCGTGGGGGAAGTCCCTCGGCAGTGAGGCTATGGAAACTTTGCCGTCTAAGGCTGTGGAATTCTTCTACCGGGCTCCTGCAGTTAATCATCACAGCTCCCTGGATTCCCTAATTGGGGCTTTAAAAGGTAGCACCAGAGCAAGAAGTACAAACATGTCAAGAAGAAAAAGAAAAAAAAGTTGGTGTAAGCTAAAAGATAAGCACCTCCAAGAGAATTTTCTAAGCAACCGAGTAACTGTGAGAATGGAGAGAAGAAAAGAGCGTAAGAAAAGTTAAGTGTGGACCAGACGCTCCAGAACACGCTTCAGAATTCCCAGCTAATGCTGCCTATATTCATACTCTGGATCTTACAGGGAATGTTGCTCCCATTCTTCACCAACTTGCAGAAGGATTATATCGGGGTTGGTTTGTTTGAAACATTCTTCTTTTAGCAGAACTGAAAATTCAGAGGCTCCTGTCCCACTTTGGAAAAACGTGTTAGAGACCTCACAGCTGTGAGTGCAAGGCTTTGGAGCATTAACTTCCAAGGTGGGAGAAGTGGCCTCTTAGGCCAAGTTGCCATGGTTTCTGAGAGAACAAACAGAATATGGCCCTAAAGAGGGGTAGGAGGGTGAACTGCCTTTTTTTTTCCAACGGGAGTAGTTTCAAGAGCCAAGACAGGAGGGGGATATCGTAAAATGAAGAGAAGTTTACAGAAGGTTACAGGGGACAGAAAATGGACTTGATAGTCCCCATTCTTCCTGGGAGGCTAGGGTGAAGGCCCCATTTTTAGGATGATAAGGCACTAGGTAGGGGGTGAAATTAACCTAGGAATTACATAGGAAGATGAGCAACTTCTCTTCAAATGCCCAGCCAACCTAACCTAGGAAGCAAAGAGGAGCAGAGGCTGAAACTGAGTTGCTTTGGGAAAGGCAAGGACCTCCAAAGCCTCTGAGTTTTGCCTGCAAGAGACAGGTGAGACAACTATCCCCAAAAGTGATGCGTAGAGGTGCTGTTCCCCAGAACTGAGGCCCACCCCACTGGCCGCTCCCTACACCAGCATCAGCGTACTGCCTCCGCAGGCCCCCTGGTCAGGACTCTTTACTCTCGTTCCAAAAGGAGCCAGATGGGGCAAAATAGTGTCAAGTGCCAAAATGCTACCATGTCTTTCCAGCAGGAGCTGGTAGGTGAATGGGGCCACCTGGCCTAGGAATTCCCTTTCATGCTCATGGGCAGCTCTCTGCATTGTACAAGAACCCCCGGATGCCTCCTCTAGAGCTGCTGCCAGCTTGACTCATACTGGAGAAATGGAAAGGAGACAGACCTGCTCAGGACTGCACTACACCCAGAAGCAGTGATTGCAGCACCTTTGTAGGTTAAGTACCATGTATGCCCCGCTACCTTCTCAAAGCAGAGTGGGGCCAGGGGTTGACTGGCCACAAGCTAGGAGGCAGGCCAGACCTAATCACAATTTCATTATTAGTAATTGCACTCAAGAGTAAGTTCCTCGGCTTTTCAGGGAGCAGATCCTCTGCTCTTCCTACCAACTACAGCAAACACCTCACAGAATCCCAGAATCACAGCCCGGTAGGGAACTTTGGGGAAAGCCTAATACAAATCCCCTCATTTTACACTGAAGCCTCTATGAGTCAAACACTGTGCTGGGCACTAGGACAAAAAGACTATATGCTCTAGATGGGGGACTTCCCTAGTGGTCCAGTGGTTAAGACTCTGTGCTCCCAATGCAGGGGGCCTGGGTTCAGGGAACTAGATCCTGCATGCTGCAACTAAGAGCCCACATGCCACAACTAAAAGATCCCGCATGCTGCAACGAAGATCCCCTGTGCCGCAACTAAGACCCTGCCGCAGCCAAATAAATAAATATTAAAAAAAAAATCTAGGGCTTCCCTGGTGGCGCAACGGTTGAGAGTCTACCTGCCGATGCAGGGGACATGGGTTCGTGCCCCGGTCTGGGAAGATCCCACATGCCGCGGAGCAGCTGGTCCCCTGAGCCATGGCAGCTGAGCCTGCGCATCCGGAGCCTGTGCTCCGCAACGGGAGAGGCCACAACAGTGAGAGACCCGTGTACTGCAAAAAAAAAAAAAAAAAAATCTAGGGGCTTCCCTGTTGGCGCAGTGGTTACGAATCTGCCGCTAATGCCGGGGACACAGGTTTGAGCCCTGGTCGAGGAAGATCCCACATGCCTCGGAGCAACAAAGCCTGTGCGCAACAACTACTGAGCCTGTGCTCTCGAGCCCGTGAGCCACAACTACTGAGCCCACGCTCCTAGAGCCTGTGTTCCGCAACAAGAGAAGCCACTGCAATAAGAAGCCCGCGCACTGCAACGAAGAGTAGTCCCCGCTCGCCGCAACTAGAGAAAGCCCGCGCGCAGCAACGAAGACTCAACGCAGCCAAAAATAAAATAAATTTTAAAAATAATTAATTAATTAATTAAAAAAAATCTAGATGGGAAAGCAGGGGGCAGATGATGCAAAGAAATCTGTCTTAGGTGTCAAATGAAGGGTGGAAATACCTCACTTACCCATTCACCTGTGTGTATCCAACACCTCCAGGGTCTGCTCTGCAGGCCAGCTTGCAGCCATCACATGACTGCCAGGGAGAGCTCACTCACAGCACCCCCACCCCCCAACTCTGGGCTCAGCCCACACCCTGAGCAAAGCAGAGGTTTCTTACAGCTTTCCAGAGCTACTACATACAGGTGTGCAGAGTGTGCCCTGAATATGATGAGCCATGGTAAGGAGGGGGTTGGGAGATGAGACATGCTAAGTTTTGCCAGGTAGGCTATGCACCCATGAGCTGTGTTCATCTGAAGGGAACATCTTGCTAACATCTTTATAAAGGTGTCTTATGGGCTGGCAGTTGCACTTAACCGTCAACCTGGCACATTGCCTTGGGTCAGTAGACCCTAAGAAATATCTAAGGAAGAAAACCAGAAGTGAATCCAGTGTGACCAGAGGATACAAGAGAAGCAGCCAGCCCCGTGGGCCGAGGCCCTGATGGAGCTCTGCCTGGGGGCCAGATCTGCCCACTGTTGGCCAGGCTCCTGCCCCTCACAGCTCACAGGCTTTCCCTTAACAGTTCTTCCCAAGTAGCACTAGGCTTGCCTTCCCCTCAGCACACTCTCCACCAAATCCATTCTGCCTAGGCCTTAATTTCCTCATCTGAAAAAAGGAGATAATGAGAGTAACTGGCCTCATGTGAAGTTGAGAGGGTTATTACTTCTTTTGTATCCAAAGGTCCATTGCCTTTGGATGAAGATCAGTTGCCTTAAGAAGCTTTTGCAGAATGGAGGCAACCAAGGCTGCCCCTTTGTCAGAGGCTCACAGTGCCTCTGGCCACCTTGTTCCTATACCTCCCAGTACTGGGTCTGGATCCTGGCTCTATGTGCCAGGAAAACATTGATACTCCCCATTCATGGATCTCTCCATAATCTCCAACTTTTGCAGCTTTATCTTGGGAATCTGTCTGCCTGAGGTTTTCTGTTAAGTGGTGTCAGGAAAACTGAGGAGAAAGGCAGAAAAGTTCATGAGAGTCAAAGAAGACTGAGGTAAGAACTTACATCCGGGTACTGCCTTGTAGTTTCAAAGCACTTTGATGTGTGATCTGAAAGCAGCCTTTCAAGATAAACAGGACTGATGATATTATTCCTTCTACAGATTATATAACACATGGTCTTAAAGGTGACATGACTCAGTTAAGGCCACGCAACCACAGGAAGAGCCTAGAAGCTAAGACATACTACATGCTACAAGTTCCTATAAAGAAAGTGGAGAGAAACAGGAATAAGAGATAAGAGAGCAGCCTATATAAAACAGTCAGATGATTTTAGGCCCAACCCAGGATGCTGAAGCTGGGAGATTCCTGTCCTGATGAGCTCAGAGGATTAGTATAGGTTCTCCCACTTCCCCTGAGAAGTAACTGTGAGACACGCTGAGGGTATGTGTGATGACGGTGTGTGTCATCATCTTAGCCACGGACACCCTGAGGGTACAGATTGTGGTCCACATAAAGGCTATGCAGCTCTGGTGCATTGAGGGGGTGTGAAAGGGAGAGAAGCAGAGAAGGGAGAACAAAAAAGGGTGGAGGAAGATTCAGAGAAAGGAAGAGAGCCCTTCCCTTAAGGGAACTCCCAGATACAGAAGTCTAAATAAAGAAGACAGGACACGTCTCTATTAATAAACCCTACGATTACAGTACAGTACACACAGAAATACTGACATGCCAAGCAGGAGACCAGAAATGACAGAGATTGATGAGAAGAAATATACAAAACAAAAACATACAAACAAAAACCTAAAAATATAAACAGGAAAACCAAAGTTGCTCTAGAGTCTCTAGACCCTTTGCCTACAGCACTGAAAACAGCATCCCTGGGGTAGCAGTAGGCTCTGTCCCCAGGAAGGCAGGCAAAGGCAAGCTTGTAGCCCCAGATAATCCCTTCTCTCCTTTGCCACTAGCACTTCTGGGTTCACGTGACGTCAGCACATTATGTACCTGTTGGGAAGAGACCTCTGGGAGGGTGAAACCCCAGAAGAGGCTTCAGAGCAGAGTTTACAAACAGCACACTTGGCTGCACCCTCTCCCACCATCTGGGACAGTGACACACCTCCGTGTTCTGCTGCAAGAGGCTGTTCTCTCCATATTATTGCAAATTATGATATGCCCAAAGAAGTTCAATTAAAGAAAAGAGAGCAGGGACTTCCCTGGTGGCACAGTGGTTAAGAATCCGCCTGCCAATGCAGGGGACACGGGTTCGAGCCCTGCTCCGGAAAGATACCACGTGGCGTGGAGCAACTAAGCCCGTGTGCCACAACTACTGAAGCCCGCGTACCTAGAGCCAGTGCTCCACAACAAGAGAAGCCACTGAAATGGGAAGCCCACACACTGAAACGAAGAGTAGCCCCTGCTCACCGCAACTAGAGAAAGCCCCCGTGCAGCAACAAAGACCCAACGCAGCCAAAAATAAATAAGTTAATTAATTTAAAAAAAAAGAGAGCATTCATCAACAGATGAATGGATAAACAAAATGTTGTATATCCATACAATGAAATATTATTCAGCCTTTAAAAGGAATGAAATTCTGATACATACTACAACATGGATGAAGCTTGAAAAAAATTATGCTAAGTAAAAGAAGCCAGAAACAAAAGGACAAGTATTGTACAGTTCCACTTATGTGAAGTGCCTACTCTGGACACAAATTCATAGAGACAGGAAGTAGCATAGAGGTTGCCCAGGCTTGAGGAGAAAAGTGTACGGGGGTTACTGTTTAATGGGTACAGTTTTTATTTGGGGTGATGAACAAGTTCTTGAAATGGAGAGCAGTGATGGTAGCACAACAATGTGAATGTAATTAATGCCACTGAATTGTATACTTAAAAATGGTTAAAAAGGATACATTTTATGTTCTGTGTATTTTACCACAATAAATTTTTTTTTTTTTTTTTAAAGAAGACAGGAAAGCAAATGGAATAGTGCTGGTACAAACAGGTGAGAAGGGAAGTACAGAGTTTAGTCCAGGACTGTGGAATCCAGCTGCTGCTGTCACCAGGAGCTCAGCCCCGTCTTGGTAGTGGAGGTGGAGGCCCAGTGGCACAGGGGTCAGTTATCGCAGACTTGCCCAGAGCTGAGAGCCCATGGCGGGCCTGGCACAACCTTAAACAACTCAACAGGGGACCTGGCAAGGCTGAGTGGCAAGGCCAGGGGGAGTGGAAGCAGACTGGGGCTTGCTTTCTTTCATTTTTTTTTGTTTTTTTTTTCCAGTATGCGGGCCTCTCACTGCTGTGGCCTCTCCTGTTGCGGAGCACAGACTCCAGACGCGCAGGCTCAGCGGCCATGTCTCACGGGCCCAGCCGCTCCGCGGCATGTGGGATCTTCCCGGACCGGGGCACAAACCTGTGTCCCCTGCATCGGCAGGCAAACTCTCAACCACTGTGCCACCAGGGAAGCCCCTCTATCCTTTTTTTTTAATATAAATTTATTTATTTATTTATTTATGGCTGTGTTGGGTCTTCGTTGCTGTGTGCGGGCTTTCTGTAGTCGCGGTGAGCGGGGGTTACTCTTCATTGCGGTGCGGGGCTTCTCATTGTGGAGGCTTCTCTTGTTGCGGAGCACGGGCTCTAGGCGCACAGGCTTCAGTAGTCGTGGCATGTGGGCTTCAGTAGTTGTAGTTCACGGGCTCTAGAACGCAGGCTCAGTAGTTGTGGCGCATGGGCTTAGTTGCTCTGTGGCATGTGGGATCTTCCCAGACCAGGGCTCAAACCTGTGTCCCCTGCATTGGCAGGCGGATTCTTAACC
>RJWK010024024.1:10216-28775 GCA_004363435.1 Platanista minor | reverse complement strand
CCTCCAATCATTACATGAAATCAATTCAATATGCTTGAAATTGAATGGTGCCTTTTCTGTGTGTTTATAGAAACTAAGCAGACTAGAAGGAATTTCAGCATGGGAGAAGACTGTCAGAGCTCTATAGAGGGAAATGGCCTTATTCCTGGGAAAGGCCTTGTTACGTGGTGTCCCCCAAAGCACGTTCTGCCCCAAAGAAATGCAGGTGGACATGATTTGGGGGTGGGGTGGGGTGGGCAGAGCCAAGGAAGTATGTCTGCTTTTTTTTTTATAGCAAGGAAAACAAAAATGGCAGCGACACATAAGCATGGAGGAGATGAATTCAGACTCACGGGGACAGACAGAGAAAAAGAGATTGAAAAAAGAAGATGATACAAAGACAGACGAAGACACTACAAGAAAACTACAGACTGATATCCCTTATGAACACTGATGCAAAAGTCCTCAAAAAAATACTAGCAGAGACTTCCCAGGTGGTGCAATGGTTAAGAATCTGCCGGCCAATGTAGGGGACACGGGTTCGTTCCCTGGTCCAGGAAGATCCTACGTGCCTCGGAGCAACTAAGCCTGCTAGCCACAACTACTGAGCCCACGTGCCACAACTACTGAGCCCGTGTCCTGCAATTACTGAAGCCGGCACGCCTAGAGCCCATGCTCTGCAACAAGAGAAGCCACCACAATGAGAAGCCCGCGCACCGCAACGAAGAGTAGCCCCCGCTCGCCGCAACTAGAGAAAGCCTGTGCACAGCAATGAAGACCCAACACAGCCAAAAAAACCAAAAAAACCAAAACCAGCAAACCAAATTCAGCAGCCTATTGGAAGGATTATACACTGTGACCAAATGGGATGTATGCCTGTAACACAAGGATGGTAAATTTTTTTTTTTAATAAATGTATTTATTTATTTTTGGCTGCATTGGGTCTTCATTGCTGCACGTGGCCTTTCTCTAGTTGCAGCGAGCAGGGGCTATTCTTCGTTGTGGAGTGCAGGCTTCCCACTGCTGTGGCTTCTCTTGCTGCAGAGCACAGGCTGTAGGCGCGCAGGCTCAGTAGTTGTGGACCATGGGCTTAGTTCCTCCGTGGCATGTGGGATCTTCCCGGACCAGGGCTCAAACCCGTATCCCCTGAATTGGCAGGAGGATTCTTAACCACTGCACCACCAGGGAAGTCCCAAGGATGGTAAATTTTATGTTAGGTGTATTTTACTCAATAATATCGGGAGAAAGAAAGAGAATGAAAGGAGAGAGAGAGAGAATTAAGAGAGACACAGTGGAAAAGACAGAGTGATACCAAGAAAGAAAGAGACAGAGATGGAGAGAAAACGAGAGAGAAAGACACAGGGATGGAAAGGGAATGTGGTGAGAAAGAGAAAGAGTGGCAGGCACCAAACGAGACAGACAAAAAAAAAGAGAGAGAGAGGGGATGAAAGTAAAAAAAAAATAAAAATAATAAAAAAAATAGAACTTGGAAAAAAACCAAAGGCAGAGGGAAGGCTGTTCTTGGGGGAGAGAGGGGCACGTACTACTGAACGAGGATTTTCACCAGGTTGATGTGGCCGCAGGTGGCCGCGGCATGCAGGGGCGTCCACAGCTCGTTGTCCTTGGCGTTCACATTGGCACCGTGGGAAAGGAGCAACTTGACAATTTCCTCAAAGTTGTCAATGCAGCACTGCAAGGTAGACACAGGCAGGGTCAGCTCCCAGCAGGGCCCTGGGTTGTGACGAGGGCACAACAAGTTCCCCCTTGAGAGGCCACAAGAAGGACAGCAGAGCCAAGCTGCCTGAGTTTGAATCCAGCTCCATTACGTACATGCTGTGTGATCTTGGGCAAGCCACTTAACCTTTCTGAGTCTGCTTCCTCGTGAGTAAGTTAATAATATACAAGATGAAAATATAAAGACAATCTAAAAATAAAGTCATCTATAAGATGTTTTGCAAATGTTGGTGGAATGGGATGAAGTTTGGAATGAGGCTTTAAAACCTTTTTAATTTCAGAAGGCTTCCTTCCAACAAAACTGTATGGAGAACTCTAACTTAGATAACCAATCAATTCGAGCAGGGCTGCTCGGGCTGAAGCAGCGGCATGTGTTGGTTGGGTGGGGATAGGGGTGATGGGGGAGAACCCCCTTGACAGCAGTGACCTCCTAGATCACAGTTTGGAATCTCTGACTTAGGAATTTCTGACCCAGAAGCTAGTTCTTGGGGAAGTCTCAGGTAACCAAGCCTCGCCCCCAAAAACCAAGCTCTGCGTGAGGCTCTAAGGGCTCCTAATACAGTCCCTGAGAGGAGACAGCCGTGTCTGTGCCTCTGCTCATCCACACGTGGGGCAGCCTCAAGGAGAAGGCAGCCCCCAGAGAGATGCAGGGCTCCAACAGCCACTGGAGCTCCCAAACTCCAGGGACGGAGGGTGAAAGATTCCAAGCGGACAGAGGGGCCTCAAGCCAGGGCCATGAGCAGCGAAAAGTGAGGACAGAGGAAGTAGAAAACAGGAAACCACTTTACAGACTACAGGATGCATCCCAGGTGACCTCTGGAGAAGCCAGCAGGGGACAAAGTGCTCAGCACTGCCCATCCAGGGAAGTGCTTACCCCTCGGTGCAATGGGAGATGTAGCAGAGTTACACTCGGAGGAGCAGAACAGTCAAGGTTGCTTTTTTAAAAATCCCTCCTCTGGCTGCATGTGGAGAAGAGATTGCGATCACAAGCTTTGCAGCGGAGGAGAGGCATGGTGAGGAACTATGCTGAAGTCACCCATGTAAGAGATGATGGTGGTCCAACCTAGAGAAGTGACCTGTGGGCCTGTGGAGAGGTGACTGGATGCCAACAGAAGGAGCGGGGGCACCTGTGGGAGCCCACAACTCCAGGTGGGTGTGCGGATGGGGATGGAGATGGGGTGGCACCATGGCCTCCACCCCTATTCTCAGCAGAACCAGGGGCCAATGCCAGAGGGACAGATGGGAAAGAAGCATCCATTTGCACAGATGGTGCCAGGGACCCAGGTTCTCTTTCTGCACCAGCTGATCTGGGGTTGGCTGGCTCTGGGGGCACCTCTCCGGACAGCAGGGGCATGTGTGACCCAGTGGAGCTGGGTGCTGCCTCATGCAGGGACACAGCAACGCCGGCAGAGGGCACCAAAGGCACCAGAGTGAGGGGAAAGGCGTGGGTCCCGAGGCTGTCACCGGGAGATGGGTTTGGGATGGGCCTGTCCATAGGAGGAGAAGCAGCCCAGCTCCTGGGATAGGGGGACAGGAGGGCCAGGGATCCCACCCTGAAGGCTGCAGAAAACATGAGGATGGACGGGGCGGTGTGCGGCAGGGGGATTATGCATCCAGAATTGCAGTCGTGTGAGAAGGATGCCCATGGGCTGGGCCAGTCTGTACCTGAGCAAGGGCTGGGTTGGGACCTGGATGCAGGAGTGCAATGGGGGCTGGTACGTGATGGAGTGGGCCGGCCTCCTCTCCTGCATTCCCCAAGGTGGGCAATGACACCTGGCATTGGATGACTCCTCTCACCCCATCACTTCCGACGTCCAATCTATCACCAGGTGTGGATTCCATCTCCTGTATCACTGTCCCCATCCCCGCTGCCTTGGCTGAGGCTTCATCAGCTCTCTCTCTGCTTCCCTGTCACTCTCCTTCCACACACCTCAGCCAGAGAGAGCTTCTTTGTTAATCCATCCACGTTGCTCTCAGTTTACAATCCTCCGAAAGGCTCCCTGTTGCCAAGAGCAGAAAATCCACAGAAAGCCCTTCTTACTGTGCTGCTTCTTTGTATTGGAGCAGTAGTGACAATAATGATGACACCAATAACAACAGCCCCAGCAGGAGCAGTAGTAATATGTCACATTGTCAATAATAAGGGCTAATGGTTTTTGCAGAGTTACTAGGGCCACGCATCTTGCTAGCCATGCATTGCCTCATTTGATTCTCAGAACAACACTTCCAGGTCTCCATAGCCATGTGGGGCTAGAGGCTACCATACCGGACAGTGTCGATACACAGAACAGTCCATCACCATAAAGGTTCTATTGGACAGTGCTGCCCTGAACTCAGTTTCCTGAGCTGTAAAATGGGGATAATAATATTGCAAAGAGGTGCTGTGACGATCAGACCACACTTCACACAAGTGAAGCGGCTCTGCAGAGAAGTGAACATGTGACAAATTTTAATAATAATAATAACTAATATTTACCCAGTGTCAAGTGATGCTTATAGGGTTTTTATGTGTATTTATTTAATCCTCACAACAACCCAACGAGATGGATACTTGTTATTCCTCTTTTACAGATGAGCAAAGTGAGGCACAGAGAGCTTAAATAACATGCCCAAGGTCACACAGCTAGAATTTGTGGATGCACGAAGCCCTGCGGGACAGGAAGAGAAGCCAAGAGGACACGTGGGGAGCCCCGGGCTGATGGCTGAGGGTGGAGACTTGTCCCCAGGGCTTAGGGGTAGGAGGGTGGCCAGTGTCTGCCAGCCCTTCCTGCCCTCAGAGGGAGATGGAGAGGCTCTCCCCAGCCCAGGGTTCCAGTAGCCTGGCCTCCCACCCACCAGGCTGCATTCAAGTCCACCTGATCAAATCCTTGGTCCAGAGCGCAGGGAGGTTCAGCGTGTTCACTCGTTAACTCAGCACACACATATTGAGCGCCTACCACATGCCAGCATGGGGAGCAAGACTGGGATACACCGATGAGAAAGAGACATGGGCTCTGCTCTTGTGCAGCGCAGAGTCTGTGTAACGGAAGACCAGCATTAAATAGTCACGCTAGTGGATGAAATGACCAAGGGGTGTTCAGAAGAAAGGATATGAATATAACAGCAGAACTCTCAGGCTTTTGCCGTGCACGCACCCGAGTGCTGGGTGAAGTGCGATGGGGAACAGTACCGTGTGTGCAAGGCACCGAGAAGTCAAGTGGCTGGAGGCCAGGCAGCCAGAAAACATGGTGGGCTCAGCAGGGCCACAGGGGAGTTCCTTACCCCCAGCGTTATGGAAAGACACAAGAGCACTTTGAGTAGCACCAGCAAATGTTGGGTCTGAGCATCCCTGCAGTCACTGCTTGGAGGATGAATCAGGGGCAGGACTGCCTGAATGCTGGGGACTAGTTAGGGGGCTGTTGCAGCATCCAGGTGACAAATGACAGCCAGAGCAGCCCCTCCCCAGCCAAAGGGGCCTGGGCCCATCTCGCTGCCCTAAAAAGGATGTGTTTTTTTTTTTTTTTTTGTGGTACGTGGGCCTCTCACTGTTGTGGCCTCTCCCGTTGTGGAGCACAGGCTCCGGACACGCAGGCTCAGTGGCCATGGCTCACGGGCCCAGCCGCTCCGCGGCACGTGGGATCTTCCCGGACCGGGGCACGAACCCGCGTCCCCTGCATCGGCAGACGGACTCTCAACCACTGCGCCACCAGGGAAGCCCAGGATGTGTGTTTTAATAGAACATGATTCCTGGCCAGAGTTCATGGCTGTGTGACCTTAGGAAGGTCACATAAGCCCCCTGTCAATCACTTTTGTCCCGGGGGTGGATGGATGTCTTGGTGGGTGTGAACAAATGTGCTTCGTAAACTGTCAAGCTCCAGACAAACTTGCTTTGTTTGTCAAACCCTTTGCCAGGCAGTGAGGATGCAGCATACAAAGGCTCCCTGTCCGCGGAAGCTGTGTGTGCGCCGCGCATGTGGACACAGGGCTCTGTGGGCGTGTCTGTAACAGACACAGTCGTCTCCAAAGCAGACAAGAGCCTTTCAGATGTGGTAGCTGCGGCTCCCCTCCCCCTCCTCCCTGAGGGCTCTGGCAGGAAAAAGCAGGGAGATGGGGTACCTGTCCAGGTGGAGAGCAGGGGACCAGGGGCCCCAGAGGGTCCTTACCTGGTGCAGGGCTGTGAGTCCATCCTCGTTGCACAAATCAGGGCTGACCTTATTCTTCAGGAAGTAGCGCACTGCAACAGAGGGGACAGGAGTGACTGTCCTGTCGCACTTCAGGTGTGCAGGGATGCAGGGGACCCAGGTAAGACCCGCTCTCCCCCAGGTCCTGACACAAACAGTCTTGTTTACTCCTTACAACAGGGGTGAGAGGTAAGTGTCAAAACCTCCCCATTTCACAGATGAGGAAACTGAGGCACAGAACACAGATCTCTTGTCCAGGATTTCCAAGAGGTGGAGAGCACTGCCTGTCTTACTCTGCATAATAATGACAGGAGCTAATGGTTATTGAGCACTTCCTGTGCGCCAGGCACAGAGCTAAGCGACTTACATTTGTTGCCCAGAGGGAGAACATTCTAGTCACTGAAAGCATACACTCTGGTGTCCAATGGCTTGGGTTCAAACGTAAGTGCTGTTTTTATTGGCTGTGCAACCTCAGTCAAGGCACTTCCCTCTCTGTGCCTCAGTTTTCTATTCTATAAAATGGGGATGATGTTAATCCCACCTCACCAGGACATCACGTGGAATACCTGAGGTGAGCTGTGGCAGGGTCTTAGCACGGTGTCTGGCACATGGTTTGAACGTCAGCACTTGTTATGGAGGTTGTTATTCTTTTTATTAACACTGCAGGTCCCTGCACCCATAAGTGCCAAATGTCCCTGCTTTGGCCCTACTGAGCCTTGAGGCTTTAAAGCAGAGGCTTTAACTGCCCTCCATCCTGAGACCTTTGTCTAATGTGTGTGTGTGTGTGTGTGTGTGTGTGTGTGTGTGTGTGTGTTTTCAGGGATGGGGGGATGGGGGAGGAGGGAGGGAGCTGGGGCGTGGGAGGGCAAAGTGAACTCTAGCCACAGACTCCAATCCCTCTTGCTTAGGACCACTCCCTCCCCTTTTCCACGGAGACCCTCCCTCCTCCTTCATCCTCCCCAACCCATTCAATCCCTAGTTCCCATCCTGCACCCAAGGGCAAAGGGAAACAGAGAGGGTCAGCACACACATACTGGTAGTACATCATCATATCAATATATTCAAGTCCACCTGCTCAGAAACTTGGGCCAGAGCACAGGGAGTCTTCAGTGCATTCATTCATTAAGTCAGTACACACATATTAAGCACCTACTGTATGCCGGCACGCGGAATGATGCTGGGATACACCAAGGAGAAAGAGACATGGGCTCTGCCCTCGTGTGGCTCAGAGTCTGGGTAGCAGGAGACTGACATCAAACGAGCGAACCCACCAGCCCTGCAGGCCCCTTCCAGCCAGCCGCAGGAGCCCCTGCCATGGCCTCCAAGCTTTAGGATACCCATCTCTGGCCAGCCTCCAGCTGCACAGCTCCCATGGGGTGAGGCGCCCATGGGGCCAATGGGATGAGTCCATTGAAGCCCATGGTTCATCTTCTGGCCCATCTTACCCTTCCCTGTTCAGATGGCTCCAAGCCCAAAGGTAGGGCCTGCACAGGCCTCTTCCCCAGATCCACCTTCCCAAGGGTGGACCATGCAGTGGGAAAATCCACCTCTAGGCTGAAGGGGTGACCAAGGGGTGGCCGTTTGCAGAGCACATGGAGGAGCTTGACTACACAAGCTGGCTTGTGTGTGAGGCCCTCATGATGCCAGGGACTGAGGCCTGGGTCCTGCAGATGGGAGGAGCAGGCTGGGCCTGGCCCCTCTGAGCACCCCCCTCCCACTCCCACCCAGTTTGGCTTCCTCAAAACACGAGCCAAACTGCACAGCCCCTGATGCCCACTGGGGGTGCTACCTCCACACTACAGCCCACCACCCACGCGATGGGGCAGGGACGCAGTGGTTTCCTCCTAGATTTGCCTCTGCTGTGGAGGAACAAACTCGAGTGACCTGTGCGGGGCGGAGGGAAGGCCAACCATTCTGCAGGCTGAATACCTGCTCGGCACCCCCAGGGTGGGCTGGGGGAGAAGATGAGGTCTCTGGAGCAGCGGGGATAGGGGCCGTCTTCATTAGTCCCAGCTCCCGGACCCAAAGCCCCAGTGGCACCCTTGGCCTGAGTGTGAACAGAGGCCCCTGTGAAGGGGAGGCTGAGGCCTCCACCCAGCCTCCTGGCAAGAGGTGACATGTCCGGCAGACTTGCCCTAGATGCTTTCCTTGCTGCTGGGGGTCAGAGTGACAGAAGTTTATACCAGATACAGTCAGGTCCTCTGGAACCACTAGCCACATCTAGCTCATATGGCTTTCAAATGTTAACTCATAAAAATTCAAAATTCACTTCCTCAGTCGCTCTGGCCACATTTCAAGTGGTCAACAGACACAGGTGGCTACCATATTAGAAAGTGCAGAAATAGAACATTTCCATCTTCACAGAAATTTCTATTGGACAGTGCTGCTTTGGGGCATTATGCATGGAAATTAGCCCCATCACCAAGAGCTAAAACCCTGCTGTGGCTCCCCATTGCTCTGGGAACAACGTCCAAAACTCTTACTATGGCATAGAAGGTCTGTGCGATGTGTTCCCTGCCTGCAGTCCTCCATCTTGCACAGTTCCAGGGGGAACCATTCACACTGTGGTCTGTGAGACCTGGCACCCTCCAGCCCAGGGCAGAACAGTGCACGGCTTGCTCAGCGGTACACAGGACTCCTAACCTACCTGCCTCTCCAGTCTCACTTCTTAAACTCCAAACACCTTCCACAATGGTCTTTTGTCAGCTACAGAGTCACCATACTTCCCTTGGCCCCTGAGTTTTGCATAGCCTGTTCCCATTTCCTGGAAGAGGCAATCATCCATCCATTCACCCACACATCCACCATCCATCCATCCACCCTCATCCAAGCATCCATCCAGTCTTCCACCCAACCACCAACCATCTATGCACCCACATCCATGCATCCATCTCTAATACACACACACACACACACACACACACACACCCCTGTCTCACTCCTCATCCTGTACATCTCGCCTCAAACTCTCCAGACGAAGGCACTCCCCCTGGTCTGCACGCCCAGAGCTTCTATACATCTCATATATAGCCTATCACAACCATAATTATGTAACAATTTGAGTAATTATGGTAGACTTTGGGTCTGCCTCTGTAGGGCAGAACAGTGACCCGGCACTTACTGCCCTTTCCTTAAGGCCTGGCACATGGTAAATCCTCAACAACCTTTCCAGGACCCTGACTTAATTGGCAGCCCCTTAGCTCAGTCCAAGTACACAGCTTCTCCATCTCCGAGCACAGCAGACCACCCTGTACTGCTGACCCGTGTGGCTCGCATCTGGAGTATGCAGTGCTGCCCGCAGGGTCCTCCTACCAGCATGGATGGTAGCTGTTCTCAGCCTCAAGGCCATGTTTGAAGACGATGGCAAAGCCACTGATCACTGTGGCCCAGCTTGTCCACGGGCTGGTGGGGTTGTCCTGGGCCTGACAGCTGGCCTTTGGGAGAGTAGAAGTGATCATGATGTCCCTGTGCAGGATGGGTTTCTGGAAGGTTCTCCTTTGGGGGTGGGTGGTGGACCAGGCTTCTGGTCCAGAAGACACTCTTTGAGGCAAAAATTGAGCATGAGCTGCCAAAAGCAGCCTTTGTGTGCAGTAATTATTGGGGTGTTCCACGTGTGGCACGGGAGCCTAAGACATGTAATTACTCCAATGCTGGGCAGTTATTTTCAGCCCAAGAGGTGGGACGAGTCATCCTCGTCTCTCAGGTGCTGTCGATAGTCATGAGCCAAGGTCCCCTCTGTGGTTCTACTAACGCTTTAGCTGGGAGCCTGGCTCTGGACACAACTCATTGGAGCAAACACCCCACCACCCAGGGCCTGGCCAGGTTTTCCTGCCTCTGGGGTTCAGCAAGAAAAATGATTCTTTTATCAACAGTGCGCTCTTACTGGACGCCTCCTATGCGCCCAGGTCAATGCAGAACCACTTTCTTTCACGGGTTCACGTCTAATTATTCCTCTTACGGAGAACAGGAGACAGAGGGTCAGGGAAGTGCAGCTCACAGCCACATGCAACCGAGGGGAGGAAATCAGACCCTCTGATTTCTAAGCCCAGGCTCTTAGCCACAAGGCTGCTCTGTTCTTCCCCTGAGGCCAAGAATGCAAACCAGCATTGCTGGAGTAACCAGAGCCGGGCTGAGAGCTGGCATGGGGAGGAGGGGGAATGTAGAGTGGACAGAGTGACCTCTGCTCTGCAAGCATCAGAGGCCCTCGAGTCCCAGGCCAAGCCTCTTCTTGCAGACAGAAGGGCTCAGGGATCCACAACCAGGACAGAAGAAACATGGCGGCCCCAGGGTCGCGGTCAGACATCTCAGGGGCCAAATTAAACCCGAAGTTGCCTTCTCTCACTCCCTCCTTAAAACCCTCGGGTGGTTGCACGTTGCTCTTAGCACAGAGCTCAGAATCCTTCCTTGGCCTTCACTGGGGTCAGCAAACTATGGTGCAAGGGCCACATCTGGCAGGCAGCCTGTTTCCACGAATTAACATTTCTTGGAACACAGCCGCACTCATTGATTTACATATTGCCCGTGAATGCTTTTACCCTACAACACCAGACTTGAGTACTTACAGCAGAGATGTATGGCCCGCACAACCTAAAATATTTACTATCAGGCCCTTTACAGAAAAGATTTGATGACCCTGGTCTTCACGGTCCTGCATGGTGTGGTCCACCTACAGGGCTACCACCTTGCACAGTTCCGGGGGGTGGGGGGGGGCACTGTTCTCAGCATAATCTATGGGAATGGCTAGCTCTGGAGTTGTGCAGTGTGCAGCCTGCTCAACCTGACCTAGCCATCCTGTGTCGCTAGCCCTCCAGGCTCTTCTCTTGCTCTCCAAGCACCTTGCACAATGGAGGTAACTGGCTTGGAGGGATCTGAGGGGTTGGCTGGGGCTCAGAGAGGACAAAGACAAGAAGGGCATGCTCTCCTCTCCGGCTGGGCATGTCCACCACTTCTGCTGATTGCCCACCCTCAGGTCTGCCCCCAAAGCACCAACACCAGGCTTGCCCATCAGTTTGTCCAGGTGACCCTCTGTCCTCACACATTTCTTTAGCTGTGGCTTTAGGCAAGTTATTCCTTCTCTCTGTGCCTTGGTGTCCTCATCTGTAAAATGGGGATCACAGCAGCATCTTTTCTGTGAGGATTAAGTAAGACAATGCCTGAAAGCTACTACTATCATTTATATTAAAAATAAAAATAAAAAAAACAACCACTGAGCTCCTGCCTGGTCCCACCCTGTGCTGGGTGCTGGAGATGTAATCATGGATATCTTGCATTTCTCAAGAGCCCTTGACCTGGTCCTAAAAGACAGAGGTCATCTCTCTCCAGGGAGCTCCAAGCATCTGCTGGCTCAAGGACCACAGTGAGGCCACAGCCAATGTCCCCACCACCCCCCGTGAAGTCAAGACCCCTCTGCAATGGCAAAGAGGTGGCTCCCGCCCTCCCCTCATGTATTCCTGCTCCTGGCGCCAAGCCCGTCGCTCCACCCACACCTCCCTGGCAATCTGGCTGGAATCTGGGCCAAGCAGGGCCATCTGTTCCCCTCCGTCTCCAGCTGTAGCGAGCGAGGCTGAACCGGCCCATCTCGGCAGGAAGCTGGTGGCGGCTGCCTTTGGGGAGAAATCACTGCTGACAAGCTTGTGTTTTCTTTGCCACCTGACCCACTCCACCCCACAGAGCAGACTGCCTGACCTCGGGCTGGTCAGTGACGTGCAACCACAGGTGTGGGTCCTGCTCCTGCCCTGGGGGATCAGGGACAGCAAGGCAGAGGTGTCTGCTTACTGGAGGTGGACCTTGGACACACTACATCTGCTGGGGGCGCCCTGGGGCTGAGCTGCTGTCGCCTGGCCACATGACTTCCACTATCACATTCACGGGACACCCACTCACCAAGCCCTCCTCCCTTCCCATCTCGCTTCCTTTCCCACCCAACCCCCAGGAACGAAGCCTCATCCTCCTACTACCTCCTAGGCGCTGACCTAGGAGGTCAGATCTAGTTTCTGACCCTCCACACCCCTACTTTGTCCCACCCCCCCAAACCCCCCTCCCCGAAACCCTTACCAATTCAGTCACACTGGTTTCTTCCATTTCTTAAAGCAAAACGAAACAAAAACTGAGCTCCTCAAGGCCTTTACACACACAGTTTCCTGCACCTGGAGCCCTCTTTTTTCCCATACTTGGGCCAGCAAACTCCTCTTCTTCCTTCCAATTCCAGCTGAAATGTCACCTCCTCTGAGAGGCCTTCTGTGATCACCCCAATCTCAATCGAGTTGCCTGAGTTATTCTCTCCCATAATACCCTGCATTTCTGCTTCACAGTAGCTCCTATGGCAGTTTATAATTATAGGGTCATTAGCATATATTAATTATATAGTTATTTGTTTAGTTTTGGGGGCCCCATGAGGGCAGGGAACCCCGTTGACTGGTGTCCCCAGTGTCTAGCATGGAGCCTGGCTCAGAGCAGGGGCTCAAGAAATATCTATTGCAGTGAGAGCACCTGAAATCTACTCTCTTAGCAAATTTCTAGTACTCAGTACAGCACCATTATTAACTGTAATCATCATGCTTCACATTAGGTCTATAGATGTATTCATCCTACATAGTGGCAACTTTGTACCCTTTAACCAACATCTCCCCCCCCAAAAAGTAACTATATGAGGAGATGGATATGTTAATTAGCTTGACTATACTAATCAGGTAAACATCACATTGTGTACCTTAAATATGTACAATTTTTTTAAAATTTATTTTAATGTATTTACTTTTGGCTGCGTTGCATCTTCGTTGCTGCATGGGCTTTCTCTAGTTGCGGAGAGTGGGGGCTACTCTTTGTCGCGGTGCGCGGGCTTCTCATTGTGGTGGCTTCTCTTGTTGCGGAGCACGGGCTCTAGGTACATGGGCTTTGGTAGTTGTGGCATGTGGGCTCAGTAGTTGTGGCTCACGGGCTCTAGAGCGCAGGCTCAGTAGTTGTGGCGCGTGGGATTAGTTGCTCCACGGCATGTGGGATCTTCCCAGACCAGGGCTCGAACCCGTGTCCCCTGCATTGGCAGGTGGATTCCCAACCACTGCGCCACCAGGGAAGCCCAAATACATATAATTTTTATTTAAAAAAAATCTATTGTGTGAATGAACAAAGGCAGGAAGGAGTGGAGGGAGTGTGCACTGCTCTGGGGGCCCACAAAGCTGCTTGTTCAGGGGGGCCTTGGGACGGTGGGACATGGTCTCCCACTGGGGACACGTGCATAGTCCTGCAGACACAACACAAAGAGTGTGACCTGAGGACTGAAAAGCAACAGGCATGGATTTTGCACAGAAATGAAGCAGCGAATGCCCCTCCCCAAGCCTCCAGTGGCGAAACAGCCAGACATGGCAGCTGACCGTAGGAGTCCCTCAGCCCACCTCCAGGCCAGGCCCCAGGCACCATCATGACCCTCCCACCCAGGATCCCAGTCCTCACTCCCTCTGTCCTGCACCTTTGGTGTTCTTTCTACAATCCAGCACTGACTGTACACCAAGCACTTTGTCTATCAAATCCATTAGTCTCCCTAAGCCAGTTATGAGGACTAATGACCTGCTATTATCAATTAACAGCCTGCTATCATCACCCCAATTTACAAATGGGAAAACTGAGGCTCAGGCTTGAACATGTGAAATGACTTGCACAAGGGCACGTGTCTGGGAATGGCAGAGCTGGGATTTTAACCCAGGTCTGGTAGCCTCCAAAGTCTGAACACTTAACCACTTTGCTAAAATTGCACCACACAAGGACACGGGGAAGGGAAGGTGGGCAGCAAAGAGATGTGTAAGATGGATGCAGATATGAGCGTGAAGAAAGCCATTGACAAAAAGCTAGAAGAAAGGTCAAGACCACTGCCAATAGTTCAGTGTTCAGTACATGATAATAAAGACAATGATCGCTAACAGTCATCCCAGAACCTTCTTGTTAGAGCAGTTTGCAGACAGGACACTGGGGCAGGAGGTTAACACTTAGCCTGAGGTCCCATGACAAATGAGTGGCAACTCGGGGGCTGAATCGAGCCTGAGCTCCACCACTTCCTCTGTTTGTCTTCCTGTTGCCTCTCCATTCTAGGCAGACCCCACCCCATCCCTGATGCCAAGCATCCCCATGGCCGGCCTCCGGCTGCTGCACCCCACCCACTAGGCTGCACCTCCTCCATGGAAAGTCGTGCCCCCTGCTGGCCCTGTTTCCTCCCCTCCCTCACATCCCAGGTCTGCTTTGCTCAGTCTCATGGGGTCCAGCACCTGGGGTCTGGTCAAACCAACTCCTCTGGCCCTCCCTCCCCCTCTGCCCCTCCTCAGGGTGCTGTCAGGGCCGCAGGGGGCCCAGCCTACTGCTTTAACCATGCCAGAAGGGCCAGCACTCTCAGCCTCTTTCCTTTCCTCTCAAGTCAAGGTTGTCTCGGGTCCTCAGTGCGCTGCGCTTCCCAAATCATTCCACTGAGCCACTTCAACCTTTCTACCCACCACTGTTCCTCCCTGGAGCAGAAAGGGCCAGAAATAGCTGCTTCTAGGGAAGCCCAGCCGCCTTGGGCTGAGGGTGGAGTCAAGTCTAATGGTTTCTGCAGGGACTGGTGCAGCCCATCCCACAGGCAGGAAGTTCACCCCCGGATCCCGGGCGATGACTCAGCCATGGTGGAGGGTGGACTCAAAGTCACAGCCCCAGGTCCAGGCCTTGCTCTTCCTTAGGTAGCCCCCTTCCAGGGCCCATTCGAGAAGAGGGGTCAGACAATAACAAGTGTTGACAAGGATGTGGGGACATCGGAGCTCTTGTACATTGCTGGAGGGAATGTAAAATGGTGCAGCTGCTGTGGAAAACAGTCTGGCAGTTCCTCAAAATGTAAACATGGGGTTACCATATGACCCAGTGATTCCACTCCTAGGTATAGACCCAAGAGGAATGAACACCTATGTCCACACAGAAACTTGTACACAGATTTTATAGTAGCATTATTTACAATAGCCCCAAAGTGGAAACAAGCCAAATATCCGTCAGTGGAGGAATGGATAAATGAAACGTGGTATAGTCACACAGTGGAATATTATGTAGCCGTGAAAAAGGAATGAAATGCTGATATGTGCTACACCATGGATGTACCCTTGAAACATCATGCTAACTGAAAGAGGCCAGTAATGAAAGACCACATACTGTGTGATTCCATTTACAGGAAATGTTTGGAATAGGCAAATCCATAAAGATAGAAAGTAGATTAGTGGTTGTCAGGGGCTGAAGGGAGCAGGGAATGAGGAATGACTGCTCATGAATACAGGGTATCCTTTTGATGAAATTCTTCTGGAATTGGTTAGTGATGATTGTTGTACAACCTTGTGAATGTACTAAAGACCACAAATTGCCCACTTTTAAGAGGGAATTTTGTAGTATGTGAGTGATACCTCAATTTTAAAAGGAGAGCAAGGGCCTCCAAGCTGACCTTGAGCATCCCGCTGTAAGCTCATTCCCCTGCCAGCCTGGGAGATCTGAGGTCAGTACAGCACCTGTTGCATTCATTCATCGCTGTACCCGTAGGGCCAAGGATGGTAGCCAGTACACAGTAGGTATTCAATCTTTACTTAATGGAAGGGAAGGGAGGAGGAGGCCACTGGCCACTTGGGCTGTATATGATCTGGCCTCTGCTCACCTCTCCTGGCATCATCCGTCCTCAGCACCATGGACCCTTTCAGGACCACCCATGCACCACCCTCTCTCTTGCATTTGTAAGCCTTCTTGTGTGCTCTTCCCTCTGTCTGTCTTTTTCTGCCTTCGCTTCACTTGGCTAATTCTTTTTTTTTTTTTTTTGCGGTACGTGGGCCTCTCACTGTTGTGGCCTCTCCCGTTGCGGAGCACAGGCTCCGGACGCGCAGGCTCAGCGGCCACGGCTCACGGGCCCAGCCGCTCCGCGGCGTGTGGGATCTTCCCGGACCGGGGCACGAACCCGCGTCCCCTGCATCGGCAGGCGGACTCTCAACCACTGCGCCACCAGGGGAGCCTCACTTGGCTAATTCTTAACCAGGTTTCAGCTTCAGTGTCACTTCCTCCCCAGGCTGGGCCAGACCCTTCTCATGGGCTTTCTGTTCCCTCCACAAGAACACTTAACACCATAATGTAGTTGTGTATGGATTTGTCTGTGTCTTTACTAAGCTATCAGCTCTAGAGGGTGGAGAAGTAGGAACCACAAACTTTCTAGCTACTGTGACATAGGCTCCTGGTCAATATGTGAGGATTACAAGGGTCAGGACAGCCTGCCTGGCTCCTACTCAATCCTCAGAACTGGCCAGAGCATCCTCCCTTGGGATAGTTTATGCTTTGTCCTTTGGACAACAAGGCTCCCAGGCTGGGCTGGGCCACAGACTTCTCCATCTCAGAGAGAATCTTCATCTCTTGGCTTATATAATACTAAGAGGCCAGTTTCTGTCTTAGCATCTCTGATGTCCACATGACTGTGAGGACAAGATGGCCAAGGGTGCACCAGACAGGAAGCTCTAATCTTCTCTTTTCTAGAGCCTCCATGCCCAGGGCACATGGCTGAACTGGGCAGGAGTTTTTGACAGAGACTCGTATCAGCTACCCAGATGTCTCTGGACATATGTAACTTATATCTAGTATTAGGTGTGTGCCAGAAAAATGATTTCAGATCCTTTAGAGTATAAACTCTATGTGGGCAAATCTTGTCCGTCTTCTTATCTGGGATCTCCAGCACCTAGAGTAAGAGCTCAACAAATGTTTGTTGAGAGAATGAACAAGAAAAATTGTTTTTCTTCTATAAGAAGATAAAACTGAAGATACCAGGGAGATTTAACAAAATATGTACAAGATCTATATGAAGAAAACTACAAAACTCTGATGGATGAAATTTTAACAATTAAATAAAAGGAGAGGTATTCCATTTTCATGGATAGGAAGACTCAATATTGCCAAGATGTCAGCTTTTCCCAACTGGATCTATAGATTCAATGCAATCCCAATCAAAAACGAGTTATTTTATGAATACTGGCAAACTGATTCTAAAGTTTATATGGAGAGGCAAAAGATCCAGGATAGTCAACACAATATTGAAGGAGAAAAATAAAGTTGAAGGACTGATACTACCTGACTTTAAGACTTAGTATAAAGCTATAGTAATCAAGGCAGTGTGATACTGGTGAAATAATAGACATATAGATCAGTGGAATAGTATAGAGAGCCCAGAAATAGACCCACATAAATATAGACAACTCTCATCCATTGCTGGTGGGAATGCAAAATAGTATAGTCACTTTTGACGGTTTCTTACAAAACTAAACATACTCTTACCACACAATCCAACAATCACACTCCTTGGTATTTACCCAAAGGAGTTGAAAACTATGTCCACACAAAAACGCACATACAGATATTTATGGCAGCTTTATTTATAATCACCCAAACTGGGAAGTAACCAAGATGTCCTTCAGTAAGTAAATAGATAAACTGTGGTACATCCAGACAATGGAATATTATTCAGTGCTAAAAATAAATAAGCTCTCAAGTTTAAATGCATATTACTAAGTGAAAGTAAAAAGCTACATACTGTATGATTCTAACTATATGACATTCTGGAAAAAGCAAAACTATGGAGACAGTAAAAGGATCCGTAGTTGCCAGGAGTTGGGGAGGGGGGAGGGGTGAAGAGGCAGAGCACAGAGGCTTTGGGAGGCACTGAAAATACTCTGTATGATACCTTTATGATGGATACATGTCATTTTATATTTGTCCAAATCCATAGAATATACAACATAAGAGTGAACCCTAATGTAAACTATGGTCTTTGGATGATTGTGATGTGTCCTTGTAGGCTCATCAATGGTAACGAATGTACCACTGTGATGGGTGTTGTTGATAATGGGGGTGGGCTATGCATGTATGGGGCCAGGGGGTGTATGGGAAACCTCTGTACCTTCCCTCAATTTTGCTGTGAAACTACAACTGCTCTAAAAAATGAAGAAGAAGTAAATAACTAAGCAAACAAAAAGAAACCAGGGATAAGCTACAGTTAATCCTCTTGAAAAATGCATAGTCTTTTGGAAACGTGAGGGTGGGAAAGGAATCTCGTCATAATGTAGGAGCAGACATTTATGTACTAGATTTCCTTCAAGGGATGGAGAACTACATTTAACTCATCTAATGTGGAGAAGACATGGGTCTGCAAGGTTTCTCCATCGAATCTCCAGACTGTGCCTGTGTCCACTGCCCTCTGTCCCTCTCCCTTCCTCCCCTTCTGTCAGCTCCCTCACCCCATAGGTATCTTGTGGCCTCCCCGCCCTCCCACCCCCATGGGAATTTATCTCAGGGACTCAAGGCAAGGATACTGCTGGTCCAGAAGCACGACCCTGAAATTCCCCATTGCATTCATGAGCACATCAGACCCCAGCTGTGCCAGGTCCCTGTTCTTCACTAATTCTGCTTCCAGAATTCTCCCAGCAGCTCCTCCTGCAGCTTCCCTGCAGACCCAGGAACCCCACCTCCCTTCCACCCTGCAGAGCCTGGCCGCCCAGGAACTCTCCAAGATATTAGCTTTTATCCGAATTCCCCTCTCCCCAAACGCCCTGCACTCCTCTTCCTGAATTCCTGTTGCTTCCCCAACTCCATCTCTCTCACCTCATTGCTCTTTCTGCTTCTCTCTCCTTAATTTTTTTTTTTTTTTTTTTTTTTTTTTTTTT
>RJWK010024024.1:0-10116 GCA_004363435.1 Platanista minor | reverse complement strand
TTTTAAATACCCCAATTATATCGTATCTCCAGGGAAGCAACAGATAAAAAATATTTCCAGGCCTGCAGGTAGGCGCTGCATACACATAAATGCTAAAATGACTTCACAGCCATCATAACAATATCTAGCATTTGTTGAATATTTTTCACATGTGAGGCACTATGCTGATACAGTACATGTCTCATCCCAGTTAATCCCCACAACAACCCTATGACTTAGGTGCTATTATCAACTGATTCAAAAGAAAACTATGATTTGCTCAAGCTCACTTAGCTAATAAGTGTTGAAACTCATTTCTGGTCCGGGTGATTCCAGGCACAACTGGTGGTTCCGGCACAACTAGTGACAAAAGATCCTCACCCGAATATAACCAAGAATAAAATCCATTCCTATCGATATTTAGGCAGAGAAAACAAGTTTCCTATGAAGGGGGAAATTCCTTTAGCTCCCATCTGCTCACTTTGAACCTTCCGTCTGGCTTCCCTGATCCCCCCTCTGCTGTCCCAAAGCTCCCCACTTCCCATGCCTGTCTTCTCAGTTCCCAATTTCTTCCTAAAGATGCTGTGTCTTTCTTCTCTCCCTCAACACAGAGTTATACAGGACAGGGACAAATCGCAATCTGGGCTTCCCTCTGCCTGTCTGACCGAGGAAATTAAACAAGATCTTTGAACATTTTAAAGGTAACCACCGGAGAAATTAAAATCAGGATTTATATCTTCCAGATCAATGGAAAAGATAAAAGCAAATAAACATAGTAGTCGTGAAAGTCACAAAATGAAAGCAACAACAGAATCACAAATGCCACAAAGCATGAAATTAGATGACCAAAACACAAACATTATAACAATAAACAAAATCATTTATCCTCCTCTATAGAGCAGTAGAGATTTCGTTGCCTAAAAGAAAAAAATTCAACTATGCGCTGCTAACCAGAGATACATCCCAACAAAATAACAGAGAAACTGAAAATAAAAGGATGCTCAAATATAAAACAGGCAAATGCAAACACAAGGAATGCGGGGGTGGCGACATCACTGTGATACAGAATAGAATTCAGGGCAAGAAGAGGAGGTAATTAACTTTAGGTTGATTTTTTTAAAATACTTCAAAATAAAATCATAAACAGAAAGCAGATCAGTGGTTGCCCGGGGCTATTGATGAGGTGGGGAAAGCGAAGTTGTTAGCAGTTAGGAAAACTTATGAAATCATAAGCAGTAAAACAAAATTCAGTGCAACACAAATTGTCAGTATATAAGTCAAAACCACAATTTTGACACCCTAAAGAAAAGATCAGGTGGGGGGCGGGAGGGGAAGACTTGTTGACAAGGATGTTCACAGTAGCATTGTTTATATACACTGCTTATAACTGAGAAATAGTGGAAGCAACCCAAATGTTTAAACATTTGAGACTGCTTAGGTAAAATATGGAGCATGCATATAATGGAATATTTTGCAGCTGGTATCTTAAAGAATTTTTAATGACTTAGGAAAATGCTTGATATATAACATAGAATGGAAAGACAAAAAACCAAAACTATACATTCAGTGCAATCTCGACTGGAAAGGAAAAATGCATTGTGTCCACACAGACACACACTTCTCATTGGGAAAAAAATAAGATATTAACTGTGGCTATCAGTGACTTTTATTTTATGGTTGCCAGAATTTTCCAAACATTTAAAACTATGTATGGACTACCTTTATAATCAGGATTTTCTAATTTCACTATAAAACTAAAACCATAAACAGAATGGTAGGCAAATGGTAAGAGCTATATTTTTGCTAAGAGTTTCTAGGGCAGAAATGAGGTCTCAAGCTGGCTGACCCCACGAAGGAAATGCTGAAGCTGGGATTCCCGCGTTGGGTAGGAAGTTAAACAGCAACCAACAATAATAATAACCCCTTTGTTGGTATTGCAAAGAGGTTCACACACTATGGTCCAATGGCCAAATCTTGCCACTTTGAACGGTTTACATGTTAGGAATGCTTTCTGTGTTTTTTAATAGTTGGTGGGGGGGGGGCGGAAATCAAAGAAGAATATTTTGTGACTCATGAAAATTACATGACAGTCAAATAACAGTGTCCGTAAGTAAAATGTAATTGAAACGCATACTCTATATATTGCCTATGGCTGCTTCCTCTGTGGTAACAGACTGTGCCACCCACAGAACCTACAATATTTCTTACCTGGCCCTTTGCAAAAGAAGTTTGCTGATCTCTGGTGCAGCGCTCTTCCGCTAACAAAGCATGTTGAAAACAACAGTCACTTAATTCTCACAATAAAAGTCTCCGGTAGGAGAGGAAGAAATCAATGAATGTCCAAGGCGGACCGTGGGATCGTGGCCAGGAGGTACGTGAGCAGATCAGGCTCAACGTCTTCACCTGCCAAGGAATGAAGGGGGCACAAGCCCCCAAGAGCCAGCTGTCACTCACCTTTCTCCCCACCGTCTCACCCCCAGCCCCAACTCAGTCGCCTATGCCCTCCAAAAGCAGTCGTGTTTCCTGTCAAGAGCGTGACCTTCTGAAACCTGCATAGTGGAGGCTGCAGCTGCAAAAAAAGATGGTATTTTTATCCGGACCCTGCTTCCTGTTTGCTGGCTGGGGGTTTTATCTGCTGGTGTTCTGTTTTGTCATTTCTGATACAGACTCTCTCCCTTGTCACATCAGAATAGAGATGTCTGTCCTCAGTAGGGTATGCTGCCCGCCACCAGGCCCACCTGCCCCCGGGTCCCTGGTCCTTTGTACCCTCCCCTCCTGCTGCACCATCTCCTGTGATGTTGAGATACCCATCTTCTGCCTGCTCAGGAGCAGAAATCAGGGCAGCTGGATGGGCAGGGGGGAAACAGGAACATTTCTGCTGCAGGAAATGGAAAAACCCACTCTCTTATCAGAGAAGAGCTGGCTGGGCGAGGAGGGGAACAAGTTTGCAGGTTTTCCAGAGCTTCTGGAACCCACTGTCCTTAGCAAGGCCTGGTTGGGGAAGGACCAGGGCAGCTGCTGGAGGTAGTTAAGTTTGGGACTTGGGAGTCGTTTGCTGGGAATGTCCTCCCCTGGGACCTGGGGATCATTTGCTGGAGCTCCCAGCAATAGATAAAAAGGGACTACCTTCAACCCTCCCGTCCCCGGGACTCAGCCAGATGGGGGAACAGAGAGCAGATAAATCAGTGTCTAACAGGTCGGTGATAGCAGGAGCTCACATTATTGAGCACTTACTGTGTGCCTAGCTCCGTGCAGGAATTAGCTCACTGAAGCCCTACCACTGCCCTGGGCAGCAAGGAGGCAGCCTCTCTGATTGATGCTATTTTACAAACAGGGATACTGAGGCACAGTGAGTTTAATTACCTTGCCCAGAGCCACTTACCTGGTAAGAGACTCCAGTAGCCCCACCCTTGAACTCTGGGCTTGCTCTGCCATGATGATTCCATGTCTTAGAACTAAACCTGACCCTAGGTCTCAAGAGCTGGGGATCTGCAGCCTGGAGCATCCCTGTTCTGCCATCACACCCAGTGCCAGGCTCTGAGCCAGAGAGATAAAAGGGCTAGTCTGTCCTTTGCTACAATCACTCCTACCCTGGAGAGAAGCCACCAAAATGTACCGCTGAGGGACAGGCAATCTACCTAAGCATTGCGCCTGGCATGAAAACACAGGTGGAGTGGCTAAGAATGCAGACCCCTTTTCCCGGTGATCGGACCTCAGGCATGTCACTGCCTCTATCTGAGCCTCAGTTCCCTCATCTGTAAAAGAGGAATTATAACCTCATAAGGTTATCTGAGTGGTAGATTATAGAGTACTGATATAAATGACAATGGTGGTAGTAACAGTATTTAGCTAGTTGGCTCTTCCCATCCCAGCAGTCATCCCATAGGAATGTGGAGCCCAGTCTTCAAGCTCCAAGGCACTGAATGGTGGCTCCAGGTGGTGGACATCTTTGGAGATCTTGTGAGCTG
This sequence comes from Platanista minor, assembly GCA_004363435.1. Taxonomy (NCBI): domain Eukaryota; kingdom Metazoa; phylum Chordata; class Mammalia; order Artiodactyla; family Platanistidae; genus Platanista; species Platanista minor. The sequence goes on along the minus strand of RJWK010024024.1, from coordinate 6,169 downwards.
ACCACAAGGTAGAGCCAAAGGGCATCCTGGGTGTGGCATCCAGTCTCCAAGATGCATCCCTTCCTCCTAAGATTTCACACGCTTGTGCAGTTGCTTCCCACACTGAACAGGACGGACTGACATGGGTCATTATAGGATGGCATGTGACCTGTGAGGCTGGGTCTCAGAAGACATTGCAGGTCCCATCTTGCTCCTTGGACCACTCAGTCTAGAGAAGAAGCTGCCATGTTGTGAAGACACGTAAGCGGCCTTGGAAAGACCTCATCATGAGGAACTGAGGCCTCCTGCCAACAGCCATGTTGGAGCCATTGTGGAATCAGAGCTTCAAGCTGCAGACAAGCCCTCGGATGATGGGAACCTGGGTTACATGTTGAAGACAACTTCGGGAGAGACCCTGAGTGGGGACCACTCAGCTACCAGCCCAGGCCTCCTAGGTGCCCTAGAACCTGTGCCTTCTCCCCTCAGAGTCAGTCAAATTTCTGTTAACCAGGGAAATTCTTCACTAAACCCTACAGCTGACTAAGGGTTTCTATTTCTGCCCACAGTGCTGAAAACACGTCGGTCATCACCTGGGTCTCCTTCCTGTTCTAGGGGCACAACCCCATCTTCCCCACTGCGTGAGGATGGGACCAGGTCTCAAGGCACCTTCCTGAGCTGAGGGTATCAGGCACCTGGCTGGAGAGAGGTGGGGGAGGAGACAGCAGCCACATACAGCTTCCTAACTCACAGACCTGAATGTGCTTCTCTCCTGCTCAAAAACCTCTCATGGCTCCCCACCGCCTCCACGCTGTCAGAAGCCAGCCCAGTGCTTCTCATGGTGCGGTCCCAGCAGGAACGGCAGCACCTGGGAATTTGCTAGAACCATAAATCCTGTGGCTCTACCTCAGAAATACTGAATCAGGAGTGGTGGGGGAAGGCCTGACAATCAATGGCTTAACACACGCTCTCAGCGATCCTGACGTTCCACCTTCTCTCCCCTCATTCCTTTCCGTGTCTTCTGTGCTCTAGCAACACCCAACTTCTCTTCACCCTCCCCCCGCCCCAAATATTCACTGGGTACCAACTCTGCGCCAGGTGTGAGCACACAGCAGTGAACAAGGCAGACACCAGCTCTGCTCTCCTCAAGCCTGCCATCTGCCCTGCTCTCAGTCTGGAATATTCTTCCCTTCGTCCCACCAGCCAGATCCCCACCCAGGCCCTCACGCCACTGCGGGAGATGCTCAACAATCACGAGACAAACATTAAATGAGCCGATGAATACGTGACTGAATGCACCACCTCCCTGACCCTGAATTAAGGGCCCTCAGCAGGCCGTGTGCACCTCAACCGGAGCACCCTTCATCCTTCACGGTGGCCCATGGAGCACTCGAGATGTGCACAGCCCGGACTGAAATATTTGTGCTGTGAGTGTAACACACGCACTGGACTTGGAAGATTCAGTACCAAAAAAATTGGGAAAATGTCTCAATAATTTTTTTGTACTGATTATATGTTGAAAGAATAGATTGAGTGAAAGAAAGTATACAAATTAATTTCACCCGTTTCTTTTCTACTTGAAGGTGCTACTAGAACATTTGAAATTACGTATGTGGCTCACATTTGTTTTTCTATCGACCAGCACTGAGCGGGTTGTAAATATTTAGTCCCAGGACTACGGGCTCCAGGGGCATTTCTGTCCATCTATCTTTCCTCCCTTCCTTCTGTCCGCCCTCCCCCCCTCCCTCTCTCCCTTCCTTCCTTCCTCGAATTCTAACCTCCACCTCCTCCTTTCCACAAGCATTTATTGGACATCTGCTCTAGACTCCCACCATGAGACCTGCCACAAAGTAGGTGCCAAGCCACCTGCTGAATGAATAAGTCAATGCTCAGAATGCAGACTGACCAACAGGTGACCCTGGGGGAGTTTCTCTCCTGTTTAATTCCCATACCTGCTTGTTTGGGTGTAGTTTTCCCATTTCATTTCAAAAGCAGCCAAATTCCAAAGATGCCGTTACATAACTCGGGGCTGGGGTCAGCTTTCCTCTTGCATTTGGGGCTCAGGTGCCCTCGTGCCCCAGCGCCAGGACTCTGAGTGCAATACACTTTGTTCTTGAAGCTCCAGGAGGCTGGCCAGGGCATGGATCTGGGCTTGGAGCTTCAGTGCCAAGTTCTCCAGTGAGGGGAGGGCAGCAGGCGGAGCCATACACTGCACCCTGCCCAACCTCCACCGGCCCCCAGGGGCCTGGGAGGATGAGGGTACATGTGAGTCAGTGAGACCCAGGCTTCAAGCCTGCTTTGGACCCTGGACAAGAGTCTGTGGAGGAGCTGCTCCTTGGAGCTGGGAAGGCGGCAAGAAGGCTGGCATGGTGCATGGCCTTTCGTGTCCCCGGGACGCACTCGCAGCTAACACAAGGTCATGGCCACTGCACCATGGCCCAGCAGCCAGCAGCTACCTCCCTGATGCCTTCCCACTGGTTTCACACCCTTCCCAACCTCGCACTGAACCACTGGAGGTGTTCCCTGCCCCAGGGCCCTTGCTTATGCTATTATTTCTGCCTAGAATGCTCTCCTCTGGCTCAACCTCGATCTTTCCACATGGCTGGCTCCTTTTCATCCTTCAGGTCTCCTAAAGGTCATCTCCTTGGAGAGAACTCCCCTGACTGACCTTACTCAACATGTCACAGTCCTTTTTTCTTTACCAGAGCAAACTTACCTGTTCCTTCATAGCAGGGAATTTCACAGTAGGGGAGTGAATTGCCACCTTGGCCTTAAAGAATCTTATCTTCCCCTTTAATATACTCCATGGATCATGACAGGAACTTTCAGTCACTTAAATCGCACACCTCATGTCTCCTCATGTATAGGCTGAGAGAAAGAAGCCTCATACACAAGAGTCCAGGCTGTGATGCCGTTTGCATGATGTTCTAGAACAAGCAAAACTAACCATATACTTCACACCCACTAGGGTGGCTATAATCAAAAAGCAGACAGTAATAAGTGTTGATGAGGATGTGGAGGAATTGGAACTCTCATACAGTGCTGGTAGGAACATAAAATGGTGCAGCTGCTGTGGAAAACGGTCTGGCGGTTCCCCAAAAAGTTAAACATAGAATTACCATGTGACCTAGCTATTCCACTCCTAGGTATATACCCCAAATAATATAACCTCCAAGAACTCAGACAAATGTATGTACACTCATGTTTATAGCAGCACTATTCGCAGTAGCCCAAAAAACAGCCAAAAGGTAGAATCAATCCTAGGGTGTACATACATTAGGTCACAGAAAGGAATGAAGTGCTGACACATGCTACAACGTGGATGAACCCTGAAAACAGGATGATAAGTGAAAGATGCCAGACTCGAAAGGTTACATATGGCATGACTCTACTTAGATGAAGTTTCCAGAATAGGTAAGCCCATAGAGACAGAACTCAGATTTGTGGTTGCCAGGGGCTAGAAGGAGGGGAGAATGAGTGGTGACTGCTTAATGGGCACGGAGTTTCCTTTTGGGGGGATGAAAAGGGTTTGGAACTAGATAGAAGTGGTTGCAAAGCACAGTGAATGTACTAAATGCCACTGAATTGTTGACCTTAAAATGGTTCATTTTATGATATGTGGATTTCACATTATGTGGATTTCACTTCAAAAAACCCCAAACCAAAACCAAAAATACAACTAACCTGTAGTGGTTAAAAAAAATCAGAACAGGGCTTCCCTGATGGCTCAGTGGTTGAGAGTCCGCCTGCCGATGCAGGGGACACGGGTTCGTGCCCCGGTCCGGGAAGATCCCACATGCCGCAGAGCGGCTGGGCCCGTGAGCCATGGCCGCTGAGCCTGCGCGTCCGGAGCCTGTGCTCCGCAACGGGAGAGGCCACGGCAGTGAGAGGCCCGCGTACCACAAAAAAAAAAAAAAATCAGAACGGTACTTGCCTGGGAGGAGGTAGAGAACCAGCTGGGAAGGGGCATGAGAGAATTTTCTGGAGTGATGGCAATGTTCCAGACCACCACTGTCCAGTAGAAATACAAAATGTGGGTCACATATGTAATTTTAAATTTTCTGGTAGCAACATTTAAAAAGAAACAAGTGAAATTTTGATAATATATTTTATTTAACCCACTCACTCCAAAATATTATCATTTCAACGTGTCATCAATATTTTAAAATTCTATACCTTGACTGTGTGTGTAACGGTCACACAAGTCTACATCGGTGATTTTAAGAGATTGCAGAGAGCTAAATACACACACACACACACACACACACACACACACACACACATCAATGAGGGTATGAAAACTGGCAAAAACTGAGTCCCGTTGCCAAATTGTATCAATGTCAATTTCCTGCTTGTGCTATTATAGTTTTGTAAGATGTAGTTACCATTGGGGTAAACTGGGTGAAGGGTAGAAGGGATCTCTTTTTTATATTTTCAGTCTGCATGTGAATTTGTAAAAGTATTTCAGAATAACAAGGCATGGGATTCATCCACTGGGGTGGGACCTTGGACTCCTGAGATCAGGGGCAGAAGTGCCGTGGGCATGCAGCTGGTCACGGGCACTTGCCAGATGTACATTCTGGGCTGAGCCAAACCAGACCCAGCCCTTGCCTTGCGGAGGGTCACCAGGATGCATGGTAGCCAGACAACCACTCAAATAGAGGGAACCATGCCATGAGGGTGCATGGCAGGGACCCAGCCCAGTCAGGGGCTCAGTACAGCCACAAGCCTGCAACTCTAGGGCTTAACATCTCCCAATATAATCGAAGAATGATGACAGCTGAGAGCTGACATGTATTGGAGTCTTCCTCTGTAGTGGACATGTGCTAAAGCCAGGCTTCATTTAGTTCTCAGTACAACCCTTTTAAGTAGGTATTATTATTTCCATTTAACCAAAAGAAAAACTGAGGCACAAGAGGTTGAGTGATTTGCCCAAGGTCGCCCAGAAAGCAGAGGAGCCAGGATTTGAGCCCAGAACGTCTCGGTCCAGAGCCCCGCGTCTGACCCATGCACTTTGGTGACTCCCAGGCTGGACCACACAGGAAGCTGGTCCTCTGTGCCTGGTGGATCTTTAACCATCCCCACCCCCCGGAACCACTTCCTCTGTCATCCCCATCAGCACCAGGTTGAATGTTTGAGCATTAATGCGCTGACGAGGCCAGAGGAGCTGTGACCACAGTGCACTTTGACCATCAGCCTTAGGGTGGGCTGCAGCCTGTGTGTGTGCATGCTTGTGCATGTGTGCGTGTGTGTGTGTGTGTGTGTGTGTGTGTGTGTGTGTGTGTGTGTGTGTCTGGGCCCAGCCTTGCCCTCTCCTCAAGTCCCTTTTAAAAACAGCACTTTCTCCATCAAGTGATGAACAGATAAACAAAATATGGCATATCCGTTCAATGGACTACTATCCAAACATAAAATGGAATGAAGTGCTGACACATACTACAACATGGATGAACCCTGAAAAGATTATAATAAGTGAATAAAGTCAGACACAAAAGCTCACATATCGTTATGACTCCATTTACATGAAATGTCCAGTACAGGCAAATCCATAGAGACAGAACGCAGATTGGTGTTTGCCAGGGGCTCGGGGGAGAGGGGCACAGAGGAGTAACTACTAATGGGTATGGGGTTTGGGGGGGTTTTTTTGGGTATGGGGCTTTGAGGTGATGACAATGTTCTGGAACTAGGTAGTACAACATTGTGACTGCACTAAATGCCAGTGACTTGTACACTTTAAAATGGTTCATTTTAGGGGCTTCCCTGGTGGTCCAGTGGTGGTCCAGTGGTTAAGACTCTGCACTTCCACTGCAGGGTGCATGCATTCTGTCCCTGGTCTTGGAACTACGATCCCACATGCCGCATGGCATGGCCCCCCAAAAATTTAAAAATAAAAATGGTTAATTTTATGTTATATGAATTTTACTTGGCCTGCGCCTCAGATGTCTATGGGGGTGAGGGGAAAGCAAGTGGCTCTGTTCTGTGCCAGGTTCCCAGAAGCTCACCATAAGAGCACTGGTGAGGGCTTCCCTGGTGGCGCAGTGGTTGAGAGTCAGCCTGCCAATGCAGGGGACACGGGTTCGTGCCCCGGTCCGGGAAGATCCCACATGCCGTGGAGCAGCTGGGCCCGTGAGCCATGGCCGCTGAGCCTGCGGGTCCGGAGCCTGTGCTCCGCAACGGGAGAGGCCGCAGCAGT
>RJWK010024023.1:0-28679 GCA_004363435.1 Platanista minor | reverse complement strand
AGAGAGAGAGAGAGAGAGAGAAAGAAAGAAAGAAAGAAAGAAAGAAAGAAAGAAAGAAAGAAAGAAAGAAAGAAAGAGAGAAAGAAAGAAATTACAAACACTTTTTAAGTGTGGAATCCTTCTATTCTATGCAATATCACTTAATAAATTCTTTTTAGTCAGACTCCTGGGATAGTACAAATGAATCATCAATAATGAAGATATTTGGGGTGTTCTTAATCCTTAAGTCAAAAGCATTTCCCCTGGAGACATCAACAGCAATAAACGGAAGAGCAGTAGAGCCATCATCATTCTTTTCAGCGACAGGACAAGCCGGAGTGGATGGTCGTCTCCTACTTTGTGAGCATTGGCAGAACCAGTAGGCAACTACCAAGATGATATCAAAGAACCACAGGGAAACACAGACTCGCTTTAGAGCTGGAGAAAATCAGACCCTGAGAAGTGAAGTGGATTCCAAAGTCAGTCAACTTGTAATTATAGAGCCAAGACTTGAAAGAAGATCACAGGAAGTCTATGTTCTGAAGTCTGAGCTCCTTAGACACTGGCAGTGGTGCTCACCTGCTGGAAAGTGAACCATTCTAAAGTAGTAACAGATAATTGTGGGCTAGTGTGCGTTCCCTTCAAGGTAATCTATTATGACTTTCAAATCAACAGAGGTCTTATGGGAGAAAAAAATCCCAATGGAAGATGGAAACTAAAAGAACCTCTGAGGCCAAAAAGACAGACTTGTGTGGTGTGGCATGCCTTTTACTCCCCCTGTCCCCAGACCATACACCAAAGCATCAAGGCCACTTGGGGCTTGTTTCTCTTTAAGTCTTTATTAGTTGCTCATTTAAACGGCACCTGTACATTCCTTCTATTCAGCAGATACATGAAGTTGGACTGTAAACTTTTTCACTGATTTAGCCTCCCTTATTGAGTGAGCAAATGCGCGAAGTCTCCTGGTATCAGCCACCTTTGTGAATTCTTTCAGGAGTGGATGGAAGAGAGGGAGGACCACCAGGGGCCTCAGAGCCTGGACAAGTCCTCAGCTGTCTGTGTAGAGAGAACCCCAGCCTGTTCCTCAGCCTAGTTCTTGGTCACCAGACACTGATTCTGCAAGGCTGGCTTCTGGGACTCATTCAAGTGAGTGAAATGTAAGCTTTATTGAGCACCTACAGTGCACTGGTCATGGAGGGCGCATGGAGATGAATCCAACCCATCTCTGCCCTCGACAAGGGTGCTGTTGTGGAGTGATTCGTGCTGATGCTGAGTGTAGATACAAAGGTGGCTTCCTAAGAAGGGAGAGCCCCGTTGCTACACACTTCCCTCTTCACTGACTGTGTATTTTGCCATTTGAAACACTAGTGCTACAAGGCACTCTATGTAAAAAGCAATCTGTGGGCATGTTCTGACTGGGAAATGTAATGTCAGCTTGAGAAAATGATAAGAAGAAAGCTGTCTTCCCCACCTGGCTGGGGGACCTTGGATGCATATTTTAATCCTGACTCTTCCCTTAATTGGCTATGTGAGCTTAGAATTCATACGATCAACTTTATATTTTCATACGTACAACTTTATGATTTCATTTCCAGATTGCTGTTAGGAAGCTCGTTTGTCTGGTACTCTGTCAACCTAACAAACCACTTTCCCCACCTTCCACTCCCTTTCTCTCTCCCCAAGAGCGCGCACGCATGCACACACCCACACCTCTCTCTCTTCTAAGGGTTAACCAGAGGGACTCTGAATGAACCGCTGTGTCTTTCATAACTGCTAATTGACAATGATGGCAATGCCTGCTGTGCTTTCTAATCTATGGCAATCTTTTCATTTTTCGCGGGCCACCCTGCTCCCCCAGTCCCCATAACAGCTATTCTAAAACCACACACTTTGCAGCCTTCCAGTCACCTCTCAATGGCAAAAGAACTTGTAGCATGGTCTAGTGAGTGGTTCAGAGCACTAGACTTTGAGTCAGGCTGCTCAGAGTCAAGTCACTTGAATTCTCTAATATTTGGTTCCTCATCTATAAGACATGGCTGATCATTGATGCAACTAACAAATAGTGTTTCAGTATCTATGTGATAGGTCCTCATCTCAGTGGGACTGTCTGACCCCCGGGGGTGCGACAGGAAATGAGATAAACAAGGTCCCTGCATTCACTGAACTTGCCTTCCTTTGGAATGGATACTATAACACCTATCTCTTAATATTGAGATGAGGTTAATGAGATGATCCCTTATCTCATTTAATCCAGGTTTAGGACTGTACTTTTCCCATAATAAGTATTCAATACATGTTAGCTTTTATGATAATTATTACTACTACTTCATAGAGTTTACTTAGGCATAAATTCCCCCATAATCTCATAAACTTGTCTTCATCCACTCCTATCCTTACTGCTGTAACAAAAACGTTGTGATTCGCAAAGCCACCTGTGGGAGGTGCAACTAGACCTTCCACTATGACCATCACCTTAGCCCTCAGCTCCAACTTCCTAGGCTATAGTAAGGAGTTTTTCCCTTGCTGTAATGCTGGAGCGAGGAGGGAAGGACAGGTACCTTGAGTTCTGAATTGGTCCCGGAATATCATAAACCATTATAAGGGTGATAGAAACCAGAGAATCTGTTATCGTAAGGTTTGAGCAGTTTTCTGATTCACTGGAGATGGATCCTGCAGACTACCCGTCAGCAGCCCATCCATGTGATTTATGGACAGTGCCTCAGTGGACATTTTAGCCATGCAAAGGTGAGGCAAAGAGGTTCTGCTGGAATAAAGATGTCCTGAGACGCTACTGCTCCAAGGAGCAGGGAGAGGGGATAATAATGGCATCAAGGTGGCTGCTGCTTCTGGAGATACATGTTAGCTGAGGGGAGAGGAGAACAATCAGGGACGTTGAGGTCTCTATTCCCTACCCGCCCCCTTGGACTGGATTGGAGCCCCATGCGTAGATGTATGAGAGCTAGAAATGGACACATCCATGAATTTGAGAGTCTTTCAGATTTGAGGCAAAAGTAAATACCAGAAACTGTTCATGGGAGATTCTGAGACTCTAGTCATAAGCAGAGTTTCCTTGGACCCAAAGAACAGATTGAGACCCAGAGGTACAGGGTCTCACAGGTATAGGGACAGGCTATCCTGTTTTTCCATCTGCACAGACGCAGCTTCTCTCTTGCATGCTGAGGGCCACAGCTCTAGAAGCACCCAGGCTGCCCACTGTGGCAGTGGTGAGTCTTCCTTGAGTAGCCTGATGGAACTGGACCCCTTCAAAGGCAGCAGGAAAGAAGGAACATGGTGAGTACCATGTAGACTGCTGGTGGCCATCAGTGGGTTCATCCAGTGGGTGGGTGCTGCAGAATAATTGGGAGTTACATGCCTACTTGAGTGAGAAGAAGGGGTTCTGGGCTATATAATTTTAAGATTAAATTAATTAAGATTTTAAAGTTTACATGTCTGCCCTCATGTTTTAGTACTCACAAGTGAAGCAAGAAATTAAAAATATTTATTTCCCTTGATCCAAGAGGAACAGGAGATTCTTCTATTATCCAAAGCTAATCTCCTACTTTTGTTCTGTATCTTGCCCAAACCACACTGCTTTACTAAACTGGTGAATTGTAACTCAGATCTGTGTGGCTCCAAAGCCACCCACTCATGGAACAGCAGTTGTCAATCTTTACTCCATGTGATTGGTGTTCATTGCTGCCCTCCCATGAGACTGATGGCAAGCCCCTGATGGCAGAGAATCCAGTTGCTATGTTGCTATGTGTGAGTACAGCACCTTGATTATCATAAGTACTCAACAAATTAACGAGACAGGACATGGCCTGAGCTTTAAAGAATGGGTAACAATTGAGATAGATTGAAGCTGTAAATCAGGGTTCCCCAAACTTTCAGCGTGCATCAGAATTGTCTAGGGGGCTTATAAAATGCCCATTCTCAATTCAGACCCAGCAGGTCCTACTGGATCCTGAGATCTTTGTCGTTAATGAGCATGACCAAGGATCCTCTTGAGTGGGTCCACAGAAACACGGCCATAGCACTTTCTCTAATTTCTCTGGCCCTTCCTGAGCAACCTTTCCTCTGAAATCACTTGTGCTCCCAGTCTGTGCCACAAAGGAAGAAGTATTTTTCTTAGGCTGCTCTTCATGCTTCAAGCTTTCCATGAGCTGATCATTCTCTGATCCCCCATACCACTGTATCTGTGTTTCTGCTAAGATGCGTGTACTTGGTACTAGCAGTGTTTATACTCGTGCCTCATCACCTCCACTGAGCTATAGACATCGTGAGTTACCAGAAGAAAAGGGAGTTCATACTGAGTGGGTGCTGTGTGCTCAGCAGACGTTGGGGGCAGGGTATTGCCTGCCAACAGCCTGCACCTGGGTGCCTCCCCAGGAATTGCCCTCTGCTGATGGGAGCTGCCTCGCCCAAGCTGACGCCTCCTTCCTGTAGACACGAAGTCAGTGGAGGCCAAAAAAGGACAAGAGCCTGGCACCCTTGACTCAGGACGTCTCTGAAGGGCCATCAGCCAGGGACCTCCCCAGGGGCTGGCTGAGCCCTCTGTTGCAGGCCGGCTCCTCCTTTCCTGTCCCCTCCTCCCCCAGCAGGATTTCCTCTGAGCACTCCCTGCACCTCTGCACCCAGCGGCAGAATCTTAGCATCTGTTTCCAGGAGAATCGGATCTACAGGACACCTGCTACACACCAGGCACCAAGCTAGGCATTTTCTATGCACAGTCTCAACTAATCCTCACCAAATTCAAAAGGTAGACCTCACTCCTTTAGCACAGTTGAAGCTCCTGAGACTCAGAAACCGGGTCTCATTTACCGAAGCCCACGCACGGATGGTAAGTGCAGTGAAACAATTTAAATCCAGGCCACCATACCTTGAAAGCAAGATCTAGTCGATTTATCTTTCTTTCTCTTCAATTGCGATATAACTGACATATAACATCATAGTAGCTAAGTGTATAACAATTCAATATTTTTATACATTGTGAAATGATCACCACAGTGTCCAGTTAACATCCATCACCACACATAGTTACGATTTTTTTTCTTGTGATGAGACCTTTTACGACCAGTCTCTTAGAGACTTTCAAATATATGATGCGATGTTAACTACAGTCACAATGCTGTACATTACATTCTCCCCATGACTTATTTAGTTGGTAACTGGAAGTTTGTACCTTTTGATTTGCTTTATCTTTATTTGCCCCTTCAGCACCTATTATGCTACCAAATAAATATTTGCCAAGGAAATAGTTAAAATGGAGATTTTGAGGTTTGGAGGGTAAAAACTATGACTTAGATTTGTGAAATTTCCCCCCTAGCTGAGTGCTATGTTGCCAAATACCCTGATGGCATCTATGGCTCAAAGAAGCACAGTGTTCAAGTCCTGGCATGGTGTTTTAGTCTCTACTGAAATATAAACAGACCTACAACTTCTTTTCCTTTTATATTTGCCTAATTTTACTTTAAGTTGAAGGTCTGTGCAAATATATATATGAGGGCTCTTATTTGGACACCAGGCTGCTATTTATCCCTTGTCCATCTCCACACTTCAGGGGTAGAGACCACTTGTTCAGATGCGGACAGCTTGCCAAGATGCTCCACTGTCTTCACTCACACCCTGCCACACAGCTGAAGACCTCAGTTTCGTTACTAAACACACGTGTCCAGAGAATGCACCCGGAGTTCAAGCACATCTCAGAAGGCGGTACTCTGGAGCACAGCGATGGCTGTATCTACTCCTGATTACCACCCTGGTAGATCCCTTAGCTCATCCTGCTAATTCTCACAGAGGAAGAATTCATACCAAACCTAGGTTCTGGATTCTACGTCAGGCTTTATTAGATCATGATGCAGTTTGCTTGGTGTGCACATGTGTGGTGTCTTAATTTATGCAGTGTGGCTGAGAGAACATCTTTAGTGAAGCTCTGTCTGTGTCTACCTCTGCTCCAGGATACTGTTAGATCTGGGGCACTTCTACCTACATGCTTGGGGGATTTAAGTGGGTCCCTGACATAGAGACATGCAGCCACTTCCCCAGCTAAGGAAGCAGCTCAGAAACTAAAGAACACCTGACAACCCCCAGGGCAGGGACTCAGGTAGTGCCGATTACCAGAGGGTGTGATGGCATGCGACTTGCTGGTATGTTTGTTCAAAACAATTTTCCATTAATATGGGTTCTGTGCAACCTGAATAGAAAAACAGAGTTTCTATGGAATCTCCAGGTTGTTTTTTTCAATCTGTCTACAAAATGAACCACACTCCTGTCTTAATGAAAATGCCACTTAATTACTATGATTTTATTAACAAGACAAGTGTAGCTATTTAGTGTCTAACAATGCAAGAGTTATAATTCCAAGGGGATTGTCAAATGCTAATTCTAAATTCAGAATGCAAAGCAAAAGTTTTATTAGCCTCTTCCCTGCAAAGAATACTTCTACTCTGTGCTGGAAAAATATTTGGATTTGGTGCCCGGGTAATTAAAGTCTTTAAGGTTGCAACAGTCATAAGCACATTATAAAATCATAAAGAATTTAACAGTTGAAAGTACTTTAAAATTTAATCTGGTTTTTGTCCACGTGAAGCAAGTAGACCCAAGTCTACATGAAGCAAGTAGACCCAAGTATATTACACTATGTGCCTAAGATGTGTTCCCCCCCCCCGCCCACAGTGTGGGTCGTAGCATAAGAAGAAGTAGGATGGGACTTCTACTGTCTCAAAATCTAGGCTCAAGTCCGAAGACCCATTGCAGGCCCCCAATCGTGGGTTCGGTCTGAGCAAAGGAGAGGCAAGAAGTTTTTAACTGGATGTAAGATTGAAATTTTAAACATAACTGAACTGGACTGCTTAATAACTGAAAGTGAATCTTAACTATCCAAATCAGACTTTGCCTAGAACTGAAAGTGACTTTGAGCACACAGGATCTCTCAGAGAACTTACAAATGCAAGGAAGGGATATTTGCCCAAAGATATTAGGAAATGAGGGTTGAGAAAAAATAAAGTCATTTCCTATGTGTATCCTGTTGAGTTTAGTGCACTTAATATACAAGGTACAGAAATAAAACAGATCCAGTTCAATATTGCAGAAATTTCCTGAATAAGTAATGTGTAGAGGCATAGTGCTAGGAACACAGTGAGGAAATAAAAGATGAGAAATCCTATCACAGCCTGTATGAAAGTTATAATTAAAAATGGGAAACACTTGCAAACAACTGCAAGTACAGATCATAGGCTCTAAATAGAAAGACAAAAGAGGAGGGGCCGTCCACCACCCATGTCTCTGGGGACCCCTGGCACATCCCCCCTCACCCCATGACCAGCAGGGCCCCGCTTGTGCTGGCTGTCCAGCTCATGGCCTGCCCAGTCAGGGCGGGTCTGGGGGACCATGGTGGCCTGAGGGATCCAGACTCTGGCCCTGTCTGCAGTTCCTGCTGGCTGGAGCCAGAAACTTGGGCTTCCCAGTTCACGAGTGGACAAATTAACTTGTCACCTCTTCTCTCCACTTTACTTTGTTTGAAATCTAAATGAAACAACTTTATGAGGAGCCAAAAATTTTTTTCTGACCAAGTTTTGTTATATTTCTGGCTGAGAAATGTAGCTGCTGGAAAACAATGGATTTTCTGTAGGATTCGGTCATTTATGGATAAAAGAGTAATGAACATCTTAATCTGTCTGGTTCCCACAAATTTAGGATATAGCACAAGATAGAACTTGTTCCTGCAAAAGAATTTAAGAAATTTTCAAGAAGGGGAAGGCATTTGATCCTGACTTCGAAGAGTTTTAGCAAACAGAAAATAGTAGGTAGGACAATGAAAGAACATCTCGTGGGCTCAATGTCTTCATCATGACTTGGTTGAACAAGCTTCTTACTGTCTACAGCCAAGAGTCCAAGGGATCTATCTACATGTGAACACTTAGTTAATCTCTCTACTACATAGAAAATAGCCAGTAAAACCGAACTTATTGCTGGTATATTTCAGTTTCCCCATTGGAAGTTCCCTGTGTCTGAGAATTCAGCTTGTTTCCTTCCTGCCACAGAACATTCAGGAATAACTGTAGCCAAGGATCAGAGGAGCTGGACCTAGGCTTTCAAAAGATGTTGGAAAAATTAAATTTACTTCATATCATGTTTCAAACAACCACAGAATCATTTTGCAGTCACTTCACTACTCTCTATTCTAATCCCTTGACTTACATTCTTGTCACTCTCTCCTGCCTTCTGCTGTCTTTTTTGGACGCCTTTCTTCTGAAATCTGTGACATTTTTCTGTGCTTATGATGAGTGCCATGAAGGATTTGACAGAGAAATCTAATAAGACTGTAAATTCCTGGAGGCAGAGGCCTTTCCAGTGTAACTCCATTGCAGAGTTCCTAGTGCATTGCCGGGACATGTGTTTAACAAAGGTTTTCAAATTAATGGATTAAGCGCCACCACTGAATGGGAACGATTAATCATGCTAACTAATAAAAGACTATACAGGATGTATTTCAGCCATAGAGCTTTGTAATACATGCTGAATAATTATTGGAATGATAATAAGTAACTTAAGAATGTTTTCAGGTCTGCAGAGTTGTTTTGGCTATCCCACAAGGTCAGAGCACCTCATAAAAGTGATGGATGCTTTCTGCCTTCCGCTAAGCTGACAGCCCTCATCTCACACTGCAGTTTATGGTTCCTGACCCCGCATTCCACAGCCGACCTGGAAGGGCCGCATTTCTGTGAGCCAGCTCCGATAAGCCACCTGAAAACTTCCCTGGGAGGCAGGCGGCAGGCAGGCAGAGAAGGGTCCGCTTAAGCCAGCTGTCCCCTCCCTGTGCCTTCCCCAACCTTCCCTCAGATCCGATGGTGATGTCTGTGACAGACAACAGCACTAATCTCTTCAGGAACACCCCAGAACACAGAGCTCATCTGTGCTTCTAGGCTGGATTTTGCAGAAAATGGGAGATGGCACCCAACCCCCTCTGGTGTGCCAAGAGTGTGGCTGGTCTATGTGATACCCATGCAGCTGGCACACACTGGCACTCTCTGGGGCCACCGCAGAAGCTGTGAATCATGCTCTGTCTCCCCCCAGAATATCTGGGGGAGTGGAATCTGCATTACAATATGTGCTCTGATGCTGTGGGGAAGGATCTTACACTTTGTTCAGGTTGCCACTGGGCACAGAAGCCACCATCTCTAAGATTTGTCATTCAACATCCACCCATGGGTCTGTAGTCCAGAAACCTGCCTCAAGTCAGGAGTACCAACCACCTGGGCAGCGTGTGAAAGCTGTCCAGTGGTCAGACTCTTCCCGGCCCCTACGGAGGGCCCGGATGTGCTCAAGGAGTCGCATATGCCATTTGTAAAACGGAAGACCCCTTGCTAATTGACAGGCCTGCAATGGTGTGGCCCTTTAAATTACTTTGGCATTAATTGCCTGGACAGGTTTTTCCCTCAAATTGCCCTGGCTCGCTAATAACCCAAGCGGGCTGGTGTTTTAAATGACCATGGCACTAATGGCCCAGGCTGGCCACTCTTTCACATCGTCCTGGCACTAACGGCCTGGAAAGGGGGCTTGCTTTGCAGATTAACGAGTGTCCTCCAAATGGCAAAGGATTATGGAAAAAGAAAGAAAAACAAGCATCTGCAAGGGAAATAAGAAAAAGGTTTTACTTCTGTCTCAGCATTCCGTGCCTTGTGAACAGAGCTGGAGGGCTCTGCCATCTCTAAGAGAACATACACTTCCACCTCCCTCTTTACTTTCCTTACCAACCACAGGCCACCATTACCTTTTTTTACTTAAAAAATATATATCTACAGTTCACTGAAGAAGAAACACGTCCTCTCATTCAGCCACAGTTTCTCTAATTTCGGTTCATTGTTACCCTGCTCCCATCTCATCCCCAAATCATTTATTCACCAAGCATTGATTGATTGAACTATTACCTTCTATGTTCAAGGTACCTGTCGAGTCTGTGGAGACAGAGATATGGAATCATAGACTCCACCCCTAGGAGCTCCCATTTAAGTCAGGGAAACAGAGAGCCCTTTACAAATAATTGCATTGCACCGTGGTCACTGCTGTGAAAGTCTGCAGTCCAAATGGGCTGCGAAAGCTTCACACTACAGGTGAGTTTGAAGACAATAGGATGAGTTCCTCAAGACAGGGAGTGGAGAGAGAGGGGGACTTAACAGAAAGAGAGATTGTGCACAAAGGCAGAATTCCTGAAAAAGCACAGCTGCAAACCATAGCTCATGGGCACAGTGGTAGGCAAGGCTGGAATGGTAGGCTGGAGCTACACTGTAAAAGCCTTGGGAAAGAAAGGCGGGGTTTGAGAAAACTTCCCAGATAGAGTCTCCTGGATCTGAGGACTGGGTGTGTGTGGGGTGGAGGAAGGCTTCTGGCTTCGGATATCGAAAACTGGGTACATGGAGCTGCCTTTCACAGAGATGAGTTTACAGGAAGGAACCAGGTTGGGGTGGAGAAGGAGGGGCGTTAGAATGTATCCTTTTTGAAAGATATTGGTTCTCTGTTCCTCTCTATCAACTGCATTTCACCAGTCCATTGCCGTAGAGAAGCATGAAGCAAACAGCGTTGGATGCACTGAGAGAGATGCCTGTTTCATGGGGGATATCCTTGGATTTCATCAAGAGGACCACTTCTCCATGCAGCACGGGGGCTTGGATCTTTAAAACAATCAGTGCAGAGGGTTTGGTCCCCAAAGTTGACAAGAATAAGACAGCAAGTCTAACAGCAATCCCCTCCTTCCTCCTCCCGCTCTAGCTCATGTTCATGGCAATCCAACTTACAGCGGCTCTCTCAGGGGATGGTTTAATGATGGGTGGTTTTTGGTTTTGTTTTTAACTTTTTGCTTTCTGCTTTCTCTTCTCCCTGTGATCAGGGCAGTAGTAGAAAGAGGAGTGGTTTTAAAAGGACAGGGTGTCTATACAAGATTAACTGTTATTGGAAATCTAAATGCCACCAATGTATTTTGACAAGTGAAACAGAAGTTCAGAAATTTTTTTACACATTTGCAAGATTGACTGAATAAATGAAGAGAGTGATTGGATGAAAACAAAGGGCTTTTACAGAGTTGACTGAATTCATTGGAATAGAGATTAATTGAGAGCCTACCATTTGCCAAGCCCTGCACTAGGCACTGTGGGGTCTGCAGAAATGAACAGAGCGCAACGCATGCTGTCAAGGAATTTAATGTCTCAGGCTGGGTTACAACCACTACACATTGTATTGAAAGCTGCTTCTAATGTGAGAAAGAGACCTTCACAAAGACCAGCCTCTCCAAAGTGTGACACAAACGTTTCTCTTTGTAGAAAACGCAGCTTCCTTTGAAAGGAAAGTTGTTCTTTCATCCAACCATCAATAGACATAGTGTTTGCTAAGTGCAGGGCGCCTTGCTGGGCTTTATGGGGGGCTTAAGATGGTAGGACATGGGTCCTGACCTCCAAGGCTTTGCCTGTGAACATCTAAAGCCCCTTAATGTCAGAGGAAAGGTATAGCAACTTCAATATATTTTGTTAAAATAAACTCTCCTAGGATGTCTTTTAACCCAAGTAATGATTCTTAACAACAACGCATACAGTTTGGGAGCTAGAAGGGAGCCTAGAAGTCACCTAATGTCACACCCATTTATAAAGAGCAGAGCCAGAGACATTGGATGGTCTGCCCAAGAACACACAGGTGGTTGCTGGCAAATCCAGAACTGGGACTTAACATCACCCTCTTTCCTCATCTAGTACTTTTTTTGTGTAGGTTTGTCTCTGGTATCAACAGATGCAAGGATACAAACACATAATTTAAAAACAGCCAGAGAGAGACAGGAGCTTCATAAGGCATAATGCAAGAAAATCCAGGCACCTCTAGTGAGGCATTTAGGAAAATGGATTTGCAACAGTCATACAATGGATGTGTCTTTGCCAAGTTCATTAATAACACGCATAGATATGTAAAAAGAAAATCTTCCAGCAAAGTTAAGAAGTTTGAGACCCTGTAAAGTTGCCTTAGTGCCAAAACCAAAGAGAAGGCAAATAATTACAACTAGTAGCCCCAGATTTCTCTTCCAGCACAAAGTGGAAACTTAGAGTGGTTTTTTTCCTTATAAAATCTATTTGGCAATAATCCTGCTTCTGAGTCTTTATTTTACCACCTTTCACTTTTTTAATATTCAAGAAGCCAAATTTGTCTATGTTTTTCTTCTATTGCCTGTGCCTTTGGAGTCATATTCAAGAAATCATTGCCAAACACAATGTTGTGAAGATTTTGCCCTGTGTTTTCTTGGAACAGTTTTGTTGGTATAGGTCTTAGACTTGGCCTTTAATCCATTTTGAGTTAATTTTGGTATATGGTGTAAGATAAGGGTCCAACTTCATTCTTTTGCATGTAGATATCAAGTTTTTTCAGCATCTTTTATTGAAAGAAAACTATATTTTACCCACAAATGGTCTTGACACCCTTGTTAAAAGTCATTTAACCGGGCTTTCCTGGTGGCGCAGCGGTTGAGAGTCTGCCTGCCGATGCAGGGGACACGGGTTCATGCCGTGGAGCGGCTGGGCCCGTAAGCCATGGCCGCGGAGCCTGCGCGTCCGGAGCCTGTGCTCCGCAACGGGAGAGGCCGCAGCAGTGAGAGGCCCGCGTACCGCAAAAAAAAAATCATTTAACCATATAAACAAGGGTTTATTCCTAGGCTGTCTATTCTATTCCATTGGTCTACGTATCTATCTTTACACCAGTGCCATTCTGCTTTGATTATTATGGCTTTGCAGTAAGTTTTAAGATCTTGAAGTGTGAGTCCTCCAGCTTTGTTCTTTTTCAAGATTGTTTTGGCTATTCATGGTTCCTTGAGATTCCATATGAATTTTAGGATAGTTTTTTTCTATTTCTGCAAAAAAAAAAAAAAAAAAATCACTGGGATTTTGACAGGGATTGCATTCAATCTGTAGATTGCTTTGGGTATTATTGATATTTTAACAATATTAAGTCTTCCAATCAATGAATGTGATATGTTTTCCTTTATTTATGTCTTCTTTAATTTCTTTCAGCAATGTTTTGTGGTTTTAATTGTAAAAATCTTTCACCCCCTTGATTAAATTGATTCCTAAGTATTGTATTCTTTTTGATGCTACTGTAAATGAAGTTGTTTTCATAATTTTATTTTCAGATTGTTCATAGCTAGTGCATAAAAATGCAACTGATTTTGTGTGCTGACTTTGTATCCTGGTCCTTTGCTGAATTCATTTATTAGTTCTATCAGATTTTTTGGAATCTATAAGGTTTTCTACATATAAAATCATATCATATCTCTGCAAACAGAGCTAGTTTTACTTCTTCCTTTCCAATTTGGATATGTTTTCTTTCTTTTTCCTGACTAATTGCTCTCACTAGCACTTCCAATACTATGTTGAATAGAAGGAGCAAGAGTGACATCCTTGCCTTGTTCCTGATCTTAGAGAGAGAGCTTTCAGCTTTTCACCATTGATTATGATGTTTGCTGTGGCTTTTTCATGTATGGTTTTTCTTGTATTGGGGTAGTTTCCTTCTATTCCTAGTTTGCTGAGTTTTTTTTTTTTTTTTTAATCATGAAAAGGTGTTGAACATCATCAAATGCTTTTTCTGCATCAATTGAGATGATCATTTGGGGTTTTCTTCCTTTGTTGTACTAATATGGTGTATTATATTGCTTGACTTTTGTATGTTGAACTATCCTTGTATTCTGGAATAAATCCCACTTGGTCATGGTGTATAATCCTTTTAATATGCTGAATTCAGTTTGCTAGTATCATGTTAAGGATTTTTCCATCAATGTTCATAAGGGATATAGGTCTGTAGTTTCCTTTTCTTGGAGTATCTTTGTCTGGCTTTGGTATTGGGGTAACTCTGGACTTACAGAATGAGTTAGGAAGTGTTCCCTCCTCTTCAGTTTCTTGCAAAATTTTGAGAATGATTGGTATTTATTCTCCTTTAAATGTTTAATAGAACTCACCAGTGAACTCTTCAAGTCCAGGGCTTTTATTTGTTGGGAGATTTTTGATTACCAATTCAAACTCCATACTACTTCTATAACAATTCAGATTTTGTATATCTTCATGATTTAGTCTTGGTAGGTTTTCTTTTTCTAGTAATGTGTGCATTTCATCTGGCTTATCCAATTTGTTGGCATACAGTTGTTCATAAAACTCTTATAATCCTTTTTATTTCTGTAGAATTCATAGTAATGTCCCCAACTATATTTCTGATTTCCATAACTTGTCTACGCTTTCATTCTTAATCTATCAAGCTAAAGATGTGTAAATTTTATTGATCTTTTCAAAGAACCAACTTTTGGTTTCATTGATTTTCTCTATTGTTTTTCTATTCTCTATTTCATTTATCTCTACTCTAATCTTTAGTATTTCCTTTCTTCTGCTAGCTTTGGGTTTAGTTTGTTTTTCTTTTTCTAGTCCCTTAAGTTATAAAGTTAGATTGTTGATTTAAGATCTTCCTTCTTTTTTTTACTTTCCCACACAACTTTTTATTTTCAATGGAGCTTAGAGTTATTACTTTTCAATGTTCTTTTTTTTCTAATACAGCAGGTTCTTATTAGTTATCCATTTCATACATATTAGTGTATCTATGTCAATACCAATCTACCAATTCATCTCAGCACCACCACTCACCTCCATCGCTTTCCCCCACTTGGTGTCCATACATTTGTTCTCTACATCTGTGTCTCAATTTCTGCCCTGCAAACCGGTTCATCTGTACCATTTTTCTAGGTTCCACAAATATGCGTTAATATACGATATTTGTTTTTCCCTTTCTGTATGACAGTCTCTAGATTCATCCAAGTCTCTACAAATGACCCAATTTCATTCCCTTTTATGGCTGAGTAATATTCCATTGTATATATGTGTCACATCTTCTTTATCCATTCATCTGTCGATGGGCATTTAGGATGCTTCCATGACCGGGCTATTGTAAATAGTGCTGCAATGAACATTGGGGTGCATGTGTCTTTCTGAATTATGGTTTTCTCTGGGTATATGCCCAGTAGTGGGATTGCTGGGTCATATGGTAATTCTATTTTTAGTTTTTTAAGGAACCTCCATACTGTTCTCCATAGTGGCTGTATCAATTTACATTCCCACCAACAGGGCAAGAGGGTTCCCTTTTCTCCACACCCTCTCCAACATTTGTTGTTTGTAGATTTTCTGATGACGCCCATTCTAACTGGTGTGAGATGATACCTCATTGTAGTTTTGATTTGCATTTCTCTAATAATTAGTGATGCTGAGCAGCTTTTCATGTGCTTCTTGGCCATATGTATGCCTTCTTTGGAGAAATGTCTATTTAAGTCTTATGCCCATTTTTGGATTGGGTTGTTTGTTTTTTTAATATTGAGCTGCATGAACTGTTATGTTTGTTGGAAGATTTTTAATCACAGTCTCACTTTTGGTGCTTGTGATTAGTGTGTTTAAATTTTCTATTTCTTCCTGATTGAGCCTCGGAAGGTTGTGCTTTTCTAAGAATTTGTCCACTTCTTCCAGGTTGTCCTTATTATTGGTGTAGAGCTGCTTGTAGTAGTCTCTTAGGATGGTTGGTATTTCTGCAGTGTCTGGTGTCTGTTGTAACTTCTCCTTTTTCATTACTAATTTTATTGATTTCAGTCCTCTCCCTCTTTTTCTGGATGAGTCTGTCTAATGGTTTATCAATTTTGTTTACCTTTTCAAAGAACCAGCTTTTAGTTTTATTGATCTTTGCTATTGTTTTCTTTGTTTCTATTTCGTTTATTTCTGCTCTGATCTTTATGATTTCTTTCCTTCTACTAACTTTGGGTTTTGTTTGTTCTTGTTTCTCTAGTTCCTTTAGGTGTAAAGTTAGATTGTTTATTTGAGATTTTTCTTGTTTCTTGAGGTGGCTTGTATTGCAATAACCTTCCCTCTTAGAACTGCTTTTCCTGCATCCCATAGGTTTTGGATCGTCATGTTTTCATTGTCATTTGTCTCTAGGTATTTTTTGATTTCCTCTTTGATTTCTTCAGTGATCTCTTGGTTATGTAGTAACATATTTTTTAGCCTCCATGTGTGTGTTTTTTACGTTTTTTTTTCCCTGTAATTGATTTCTAATCTCATAGCGTTATGGTCATAAAAGATGCTTGATATGATATCAATTTTCTTAAATTTACTGAGGCTTGATTTGTGACCTATGTCTTATTTGTGACCTAAGATGTGATCTATCCTGGAGAATGCTCCATGCACCCTTGAGAAGAAAGTGTATTCTGTTGTTTTTGGATGGAATGTCCTATAAATATCAATTAAATCGATCTGGTCTGTTGTGTCATTTAAAGCTTGTGTTTCCTTATTAATTTTCTGTTTGGATGATCTGTCCATTGGTGTAACTGAGGTGTTAAAGTCCCCCACTATTATTGTGTTACTGTCGATTTCCTCTTTTAGAGATGTTAGCATTTGCCTTATACATTGAGGTGCTCCTACTTTGGGTGCATATATATTTATAATTGTTATAACTTCTTCTTGGATTGATCCCTTGATCATTATGCAGTGTCCTTCCTTGTCTCTTGTAACATTCTTTATTTTAAATTCTATATTATGTGACATGAGTATTGCTACTCCAGCTTTCTTTTGATTTCCATGTGCATGGAATATCTTTTTCCATGCCCTCACTTTCAGTCTGTATGTGTCCCTAGGTCTGAAGTGAGTCTCTTGTAGACAGCATACATATGGGTCTTGTTTTTGTATCCATTCAGTGAGCCTGTGTCTTTTGGTTGGAGCATTTAATCCATTCACTTTTAAGGTAATTATCGATATGTATGTTCCTGTTACCATTTTCTTAATTGTTCTGGGTTTATTTTTGTGGGTCCTTTTCTTCTCTTCTGTTTCCCACTTAGAGAAGTTCCTTTAGCATTTGTTGTAGAGCTGGTTTAGTGGTGCTGAATTCTCTTAGCTTTTGCTTGTCTGTAAAGCTTTTGATGTCTCCATTGAATCTGAATGAGATCCTTGCCCGGTAGAGTCATCTTGGTTTTAGGTTCTTCACTTTCATCACTTTAAATATATCATGCCACTCCCTTCTGGCTTGTAGAGTTTCTGCTGAGAAATCAGCTGTTAGCCTCAAGGGCATTCCCTTGTATGTTGTTTGTCATTCTTCCCTTGCTGCTTTCAATAATTTTTCTTTGTCTTTAATTTTTGCCAAATTGATTACTATGTGTCTTGGCGTGTTTCTCCTTGGGTTTACCCTGTGTGGGACTCTCTGCACTTCCTGGACTTGGGTGGCTATTTCCTTTCCCATATTAGGGAAGTTTTTGACTATAATCTCTTCAAATGTTTTCTCAGGTCCTTTCTCTCTCTCTTCTCCTCTGCGACCCCTATAATGCGAATGTTGTTACATTTAATGTTGTCCCAGAGGTCTCTTAGGCTGTCTCCATTTCTTTTCATTCTTTTTTCTTTATTCTGTTCCACGGCAGTTAATTGCACCATTCTGTCTTCCAGGTCACTTATCTGTTCTTCTGCCTCAGTTATTCTGCTATTGATTCCTTCTAGTGTATTTTTCATTTCAGTTATTGTATTGTTCATCTCTCTTTGTTTGTTCTTTAATTCTTCTCGGTCTTTGTTAAACATTTCTTGCATCTTCTCGATCTTTGCCTCCATTCTTTTTCTGAGGTCCTGTATCATCTTCACTATCATTATTCTGAATTCTTTTTCTGGAAGGTTGCCTATCTCCACTTCATTTAGTTGTTTTTCTGGGGTTTTATCTTGTTCCTTCATCTGGTACATAGCCCTCTGCCTTTTCATCTTGTCTACCTTTCCGTGAATGTGGTTTCTGTTCCACAGGCTCCAGTATTGCAGTTCTTCTTGCTTCTGCTGTCTACCCTCTGTTGGATGAGGCTATCCAAGAGGCTTGAGCAAGTTTCCTTATGGGAGGGACTGGTGGTGGGTAGAGCTGGCTGTTTCTCTGGTGGACAAAGCTCAGTAAAACTTTAATGCACTTGTCTGCTGATGGGTGGGGCTGGGTTCCCTCCCTGTTGGATGTTTGGCCTTAGGCAACCCAACACTGAAGCCTACCCAGGCTCTTCGGTGCTGCTAATGGTGGACTCTGGGAGGGCTCACGCCAAGGAGCACTTCCCAGAATTTCTGCTGTCAGTGTCCTTGTCCTCACGATGAGACACAGCCACCCCCCGTCTCTGCAGGAGACCCTCCAACACTAGCCGGTAGGTCTGGTTCAGTCTCCTATGGCGTCACTGCTCCTTCCCCTGGGTCCCGATGTGCACACTACTTTTTGTGTGCCCTCCATGAGTGGAGTCTCTGTTTCCCCCAGTCCTGTTGAAGTCCTGCAATCAAATCCCACTAGCCTTCAAAGTCTCATGCTGTAGGAATTCCTCCTCCCGTTGCCAGACCCCCAAGTCAGGAAGCCTGATGTGGGGCTCAGAACCTTCATTCCAGTGGGTGGGACTTCTGTGGTGTAAGTGTTTGTGAGTCACCCACCCAGCAGTTATGGGATTTGATTTTATTGTTGTTGCGCCCCTCGTACCATCTCACTGTGGCTTCTCCTTTGTCTTTGGATGTGGGGTATCTTTTTTGGTGAGTTCCAGTGTCTTCCCGTCGATGATTGTTCAGCAGTTAGCTGTGATTATGGTGTTCTCAAGAGAGGGAGTGAGACCACGTCCTTCTACTCCATCATCTTGAAGCAGTCTCCTTCCTTGTTTTTTTTTTTTGTGTGTGTGGTACATGGGCCTCTCACTGTTGTGGCCTCTCCCATTGTGGAGCACAGGCTCCGGACACTCAGGCTCAGCAGCCATGGCTCACGGGGCCAGCCGCTCCGTGGCACATGGGATCCTCCCAGACCGGGCCACAAACCCGTCCCCCACATTGGCAGGTGGACTCTCAACCACTGCGCCACTAGGGAAGCCCCTCCTTCCTTGTTTTTTAGTGTAAGCATTTGGAGCTTAAATTTTCCCCTTAGCACTGTTTTGCGACACCCCATAAGTAGTGGTATGTTGTATTTTCATGTTCATTCATCTCTAAGTATTTTCTCATTTTACTTGTTATTTCTTCTTTGATCCATTAGTTGTCTAACCTCCACAATTTTGTGAATTTTCCAGTTTTACTACTGTGATTGATTTCTAATTTATCCCACTGGGGTTAGAGAAAGTACTTTGTATCATATCTACCTTTTTAAATCTATTGATACTTAACGTATGGCCTAATATATGGTCTATTCTGGAAAATATCTCATGTGCACTTGAGAAGAATATGTGTGCTGTTGTTTTTAGGTAGAGTGTTCTGTATGTCTGTTAGACATAGTTGGTTTATTGTATTGTTTAAGTCTTCTATTTCCTTACTTATCTTCTGTCTGGTTGTTCTACCCATTATTCAGAGTGGAGCACTGAAGTCTCCAACTAACACTGTGGAACTGTCTGTTTCTTCCTTCAATTCTATCAGTTTTTGCTTCATATATTTTGATGTCCTGTCATTAGATATATAAAATATTTATAATTGTTGTATCTTCTTGCTGTATTGAATGTTATATTAATATATACTTTTCTTCTTTGTCTCTTGTACCTTCTTTTGATTTAAAGTCGATTTTGTCTGAATGCATTTAAAATTTTTAATAGTTTTTCTCATGCATCTTCTCTGCAAAACTAAATATAATCCATGAAATAAAATCCTTCGTACCACCAACACTTGTTTGTTGGATGAATAGGTGAATAAAGTACAAATGCAAATAGTTTCACATTTAAAAGGCAACAGTATATACAAAGAAGGCAAAAGCAATAGTAGAAAAACACAAGAGTCAGCAAATAGTTCATAGATCTTGAAATTTAGAACTTGTGATCCTATCTGAATATCCCTTTATGTCTTTTGTGCAAGTAAGCTATTTAACTGCATATTAAGGTAATCAGTTCTTAAGGATATACAAAAAGGCATACTCAATTAAGTTTTCCATATATGAACCTCTGAAACCTCTTCCTCTAAGTAGAAGGGAATGCTTTTGAAACAAACTATTTTAGAAATTACATAGTCCAGATGGAAACCATTGAGATGTCAGGCCATGTTAGTCTACTGTCTTCCTGAATTGGTTTGTTTGTTAGTGAAGTAGTTGTATAACTTAAAAAAAAAAAAAAAAAACTTTATAATACTTCTTAGTAATGGGCTCAAATTAGCTTTTGTGATAAATATTGCCATGAAACCAGTAATTAGTTCTAATGATCCTGCATTTTTTATCAGCTGTAGAAAAAACATAAACAGATGAAGATCTTGGCTCCTTAGCAAACTCTTTTTGACACAGATACCTGGGAAAGAAAAAAAGATCCTTTATGATGCCCCAGGCCATAGAAATCTGGCAAGGAACTCATGTGCTTTCCCTCTGGGACATGCAGCAATTTATCCACCCATATTTTTGATTCCCTCCAAAATTGTGACTAATGAATGAGACTTTTTACTGATTTAGTCCCGAAGAAAGAGAAAAAAGGACTGTCAGGTCTATAAGATGCTTCTTTGACCTGTGAAGCAGAAGAAAAGCTAAACCAATAAACAGTAAGCTCTCCGAAAGCAAGGGAAACACGTCCTATCCCCTACTTAGATTTTATACGGTAAATTGGGACGTAAGAAAGTATGAGAATTTGTTTGTTCAAGCCATTCAACAAACACTTGGGGGATGTTCTATATGCTAAGCACTGGCCTAGTTGCCTGTATGCAGACATGAATTAGATACTGTCCTGGCCCTTGCAAAACTCACAAGTTCATTGCTGGGTTATGAGGTAGGAAAGAGAGAGAAATAAAACAAGCAATGCAATACATCCCTTGTCATAACAGAAGTCTCTCCAAGCATTATGGAGGCAGAAGGAAAGAGCTGCAACCTCTGTTATGGGAGTTAAGATAAAGTGAATTTACCATTGAAAACATCTTAATGGATGAGTAGGAATATTTAGGCAAAGGAAATTAAGGTGAGCAAGAACAAGACTAACAGGATACATCGCTGAAGCAAGAACTCTGTTGGCCTGAGCAAGGGATGTACATAAAAGTTGCAGCAAGTAAGTTGGGACAGAAGTTTTTGTAGTGTCCATTCAGCAAAAAAGGCAGACCAGCAGGTATTACAGCATAAATATTAATGAGAACTCCAGAAACGATCTGAGAAGTAGTCATTGAGAACACAGCCAACTCATGCTTTGCTTTTAAAAAAGTAGACTATTCCAAGTTCTTAATTACATCCCACTCAGAAATAACTTTAGCTTCTCACTAATAAAACAGTCTTGGCAACATAGGGGAGACCATGGGAAATAAAAGCGCTGAACAGAAGTCACGGGACCCTAAATATATTTCTCCTTCTAACACATTCTGCTTTTTCTGACATGTCTTTAAACCTCTCTGAATCTCAAAGTCTTCCCTTTTAACATGAATTAGACCCAGAATTCTTAATGTGGGCCCTCTGATGAGCTTCAGAGGGTTTGTGGATATCCTGAAATGATGTATCATATCCTGAATGATGATCATCTTCCTAAGAGAAGGTGCACAGCTTTTAACAGCTTTTCAAAGACTCAATGACCCCGACAACCACTGATGAAATTATCTTTAACGTGAGCTAGAAAATTCTCTAGTTCTCTGAATCTACGTTTGATATAAACCCTTAGTTGTAGGCTGCCACCATATTGTCAACTTTTATAAAACTGGTAGACTTGTCATTTTCAAAACGATTGCCATGCCACAGCCTATGAGTGTCTATCAATCAATCATTTGCATGGTAATGGGTTCCTAAACCAAATAACTTGCTGAAGAGCACACAGAGATAGGATGACCTTGTGGTTTATCATCCACACCAGCACACTTGTGAGCGTAAAAGGAGATACTATCTGATGGGATCCAGAGCAGCGCGCTGAAACAAGGGCTATCCCAGGCAAACCCAACAGCATGGTCTTCCTATAAAAAGAGCAAATACTGCTGGTAACTAACCAAACACCAGTTCTACTAAAAATTTGTGTCAGTTCTTCGAAATAATGCCATTGGCAATGACATGGATGGACTTAGAGATGATCATACTAAGCGAAGTACGTCAGAAAGAGAAAGACAAATACCATACAATATCATTTATATGTAGAATCTAAAATACAACACAAATGAACATATCTACAAAACAGACTCACAGGCATAGAGAACAGACTTGTGGCTGCCAAGGGGGAGAGAAGGTGGAAGAGGAAAGGATTGGGAATTTGGGATTAGCAAATGCAAACTATTTTATATAAAATAGATAAACAACAAGGTCCTACTGTATAGCACAGGGAACTACAATCAGTATCCTGTGATAAACCATAATGGAAAAGAATATGAGAAGAATATAGATATAGATATAGATATAGATAGATATAGATAGATAGATAAATAGATATAGATATAGATATAGATATATAGCTCTGAATCACTTTGCTATACAGCAGAGATTAACACAACACTGTAAATCAACTGTGTTTCAGTAAAATTTTTTTAAAAATTTGAGTCAGTTCTACAGCGTCAGATGACTGCTTTCAAATTGACGAGGTTTATACTGGCCACAGTGCTTCCCTAGACTGATAGGTTGTGAGGATTTATTCTATTTTGAAGCAACCAAAAATGGAGGGCCCTTAACAGAAGGACATGACGGTTATTGAAGGTGGCATATAAGAGCTGGAAGGATATGTAACCTGAAGAATGCTAGTGGGCAACCAGGGAGACCCCACAGGGTGACAGCACTTTTGCAAGATCACCTCCTGGTTCAGTATTCATTTATAAACTCTGAAAATCAGAATATCTAATGGATCTGGAAGTAATTGGCCTCTAGTGCAAAAGATATAGTCATGATTCACAGAAGAAACTCAAGGGACCAATGAACAATGCAGGAAAAATTACCCTCACTTGTAATCAGGAAAATGCAAATTAAAGCCACAAGGTGATACCACTTTTTGCCAATAGATGAGCAAAACTTAAAAATATTGGCAAAAGCTCATATTGGAAAGAGAAGTGTAAGGTCTTAAATCTATCTACCTCTGTGTTTTTACAGATTATATTCGGGCATTTTGTAATTCAGAAAAACTAAGTTAGAAAAGAAATAAAACAAAAATGAAGAACAGAGGAGAGCAAAAGAGAAACGAGAGGAAGCAGTGGAGAAGCACATAGAGAAGGGGTCAGGGCAACAGAGAAGAGTCTCTGGGAAAATGTGAGCAGAGAGAGACTACCAGTGACAGAGTTGTCATAGAATCTTTATGAAGATGAATGTATACATCCAATCTTAAGTATTTTCATGTCTCTGATATAAAACCTCTCCTTCACCCCAAAACTTCAGTAAAGTCAGCCACTCACAAAGGCTTTGTGCAGTTGCTCTTACAGTGGTGGGAGCAGAGGGAAGGGCTAAGCCCCAGACTGGAGACACAAATAGGGTCAGGAGCTGAGGAGGGGCAGAAGCTCAGAACCATCGTGACCATGAGAATACAGGCTGCTGGAGACTTACAGAAATCTTGAGGAATGGGGCTTCCCTGGTGGCGCAGTGGTTAAGAATCCGCCTGCCAATGCAGGGGACACGGGTTCGAGCCCTGGTCCGGAAAGATCCCACATGTCGCGGATCAACTAAGCCTGTGTGCCACAACTACTGAGCCTGTGTGCCACAACTACTGAAGCCTGTGTGCCTAGAGCCCGTGATCCGCAACAAGAGAAGCCGCCACAGTGAGAAGCCCGCACTTGTCGCAGCTAGAGAAAAGCCCGCGCGCAGCAAAAAAGACCAAACACAGCCAAAAATAAAATAAATAAATTTGTAAAAAAAAAAAAAAAAAAAAAAAAAAAGGCAATCTTGAGGAAAGCTTTGCAAGTACCACAGGGCATGGGAGAAGGGATTTGTGGCAACTTTAACTAAATCTCAAAAATACAAATGACCCCAGCTGATGGTTTAGTGATGAGTATTAACACAAGAACTTCAGGAGGCCTGGGCCAGGGAGGCACTGTCTCTTTCAGATGATTTTGCTCATTTCTGCTTTAATCTGTTATACTGAAATTCTGTGTTAATACTCAGACAGTGATCTGATTTCCAAGTCCCTGGGGCTACACCCCCCGATTGTCCCCATGTACCGACCATGAGCAGGGGGTGCAAACATTTGCCATAATGAGTAGTTTTTATCCTCTGCTTCCTATAAGACCAAAGTATTTGGTAGATTAATAAGGTTACTTAAGGCACAAAACTCACTGGCACCACAATTTATTATTTGGATCTTTAAACTTTGCAAATGGAAACAATACCTGGTGTCAGTATAGCATCTCGTAGAAGGGAGTTTGCCATGCACATCCACAGAGTAATCTGGCATATTTCTAAGTTGATACATAGCAAGATTATGGTGCAGGTGCACTGCAGGATACTAGGGATATAACAAGAATGCAGCACTGTGCCTGCTTTCAAGCCACTAACAGTCCACAGTTGGAGAGGTGATGTCCAACTCAGTCAGGGTGATACGGCACAATAGGCGCTCCAAGGGCTGAGGAAGACAGCCTAGAGGGGGACCAACCTTATTCAGGCTGGGCTGGCTGATCTCTGCACTGGACATTCTCCATTGCCCCCATCCGCCCTGCTCCATTCTCCACCTTTTTCTGTATCCCTATAGGCTGCCCCTCACAAAACGTATCACCCAGGCTCACATTCCCCCTGGTTCCTGGTCAGGTCCCTATGGGAGGTGCGCTTGGGAGACCGGAGACCAGGAAGAGGGAGGGGCATGGGTACTTCGTCCCTGCTCCCTCTTTCCTGGCAGCAGCTGTGCCTCCCTTCCCTGTGGCTTCTCTCCATGGGACTCCAGTAACACCCCAACTCCTCCTTGTCCCTTCAGACCCAGGGTGGCAAGGGGTCCTGTGCTGTCTCTAGTCTCTGGTGTCTCCTAGAGCTGGTCCCCCTAGTTGGTTCTCTCAACCTGCTCACACCTGTCAGTAGCACCTACATTAAATCTCTTCAGTTCAACCACCTGAGTAGAAATCCTGACAGACCTCGATTAATCTACATTGAAACAAAGACCTGTTTCTTGCCTGAGCTGTATGCCCATCGTGGGTTAGTGGTGCTGTGTGTCCATCGTGGGTTAGCGGGCAGCTCTGCCCAGGGCCTGAGGCTGACAGATGCTCTGATACCTCAGCATGAGACCTCCACATTTGAGAGAGTTGGGAGGTCTAAAATTGTTCGGCCAGAAAGTGAGACATATCACTTCTTCTCACAGTCCGTTGGCCACTAAGAGTCATGTTTCTGGCCCCACTTGATGGCAGGAGGCTGGAAAGGTGGAGGAGCACATGGGTGTTTGCAGAGTGATATATGTCTCCCCGCAGCCCTGAGCTAAAGGAGAGTGTGGCAAGTTCCACTCTGGAGAGGGAGCAGTAATGGTTTAAAGCAAATCTTCAGGGATTTGGAGAAATACAGTTCAGAAAACTATAATACTTGTAACCGTGTTCACAAGCACGTGCTTCCATGTGTTCATATGAGATGTAAGATAACTCCAGTTGTGACGCATCAGTAACTGATAACAATAGCTTCTGCAGAGCCATTTTCCAGAGCTGTGGGTGCCGTGGATGCTGAATTTTTGAAGATGATACCAGGAGTTTGCATAATATTGCTCAGAGGCTTTCCATCTTGAAGATAAACATTCCCTAACTTCATAATTTTGCCTGGGAATAGCCCTGCTTATATTCCTCCAGTCATGCTTACCAAGCACTACAACTCTTTTGGGGGTGATAATCCTGGGGAGAGACAAGTACACAGCCCTGAGATAACTTCATGTAGTGAAGAAGCGATCCCCATGGAGTCAGATCTTCTCTCTACCCCACTAGGAACCACCTACAGGACAAGAATCAAGCTCACTTGTTTTCCCTAAAACGAGAGTGTTTAGTTCAGCATTCCAATTATAATTGGGGCTTCTCGGTTATTCATGCAAATATTTATTGAGCTCCTATTTGGTGTCAAATGCCAGGTGAGGCTCTAAATACTGAAAATACAGCAGTAAACAGACAGGCACAGTAACCCCCTCCTTGACCTCCTGGGAAAGATGAGCCTTAAATAGTGAATCACACAATAATGTTTTTAGGTTACGGATGTGATAAAAGCTACAAGAAGAAATGCAGAATGGGATGAGAAAGTTAAGAGGGCTTTCCCAAGACCAGGAGGTCAGGGAGATGTGGCTGAAAGGGTCACTGGTGACTTCTAGCCCGGGATGACCCTGGTTTTACACAGGGGCTAGGAAGGGGCAGGAGGAGGTAAGAGCTGGGGTGGTCTTATCTCTACAGGATATCTCTGTAGAAGAACATGCACCATCAGGCTCTAAAGCCTAAGCTTCATCAGTTAGTTATTAGAGCTTTTCAAATGGGAAAAAGATAATTCTAGCAATTTTGTGGCCAGACCTCCATACCCATGTGGAAAGGGCTCTGGCTTGAACTGAGCTGCGTCCACCTCCACTTGGGCAGCTCAGCATGTCAGAC
Organism: Platanista minor; assembly: GCA_004363435.1. Lineage (NCBI taxonomy): Eukaryota > Metazoa > Chordata > Mammalia > Artiodactyla > Platanistidae > Platanista > Platanista minor. Next base: position 2,250 of record RJWK010024023.1, on the reverse strand, counting down.
TGGCTCAGGGCAGCCCACTGGGAATTTACTTTCCTGAGAGACCAGGTCACTAGCCTTCTGAAAAGACTTCTGGATGGAAGAGGGACTCAGTTAGACAAGTGGGGTTCTCCTTTCCACTGATGGTAAATCTTATATTCGTTGGAAGAGAGAAGTGAATGCTGAGTGGAAGGGAAGGCTGTAAATAAAAATTGACCAAAATCTTTAATCAGGGCCCCTATAGGCCCATGTATGGGAAAGCATCATACATAAAGGTAGGCGGTATCCCGTGCTTCTAAAGGGGGCAGAGGGCACAGCACAGCCAGTGGCCACGCCCCAAAGCCGTGGCAGAGCCCCATGCGCCGAGCCCCATCAACGCAACTGGCCGGCTGTCGAAGTCATTGATGAGGCAGGTCCACACTCCTTGGGAGGAGGCAGAAGTCTCAGCAGCAGGTATCAGTGAAGGGGGCCAGAGCAGAACAGAAAAAAAAAAAAATTGATGGACACTCCTACCTGGGAGCTGACAGTAGTTATTCACAAGCCCATGAGCAAAACCCCCTGAGAACCCCCAGGAATAATTTGAAGGGAGTCTGTGAGGCATTGAAGAGCTTGCAATAGTAAGTGCGATGAATGTCAGCAAAACACAGATAATTACAAGATAAGAAAGTGGACGATAATTTCTTTGGTAACTTTACAAAGCACCTTGGGGTCAGAATTGTGGAATGACAGGGTTTCAGTTACCCAGATACCTATGGAAAAGATAAATCGGCCAGCCAAAATCTTCAAATCAGTTTCTGAGGGTGTTAGGGGAAATTTTCTATTATAGAGGGCATAGAAAGCCAAATGACAAAGAGAACCCAGTCAAGAATCTGAAAAGGGAGACGAGAGAGACTGTGGAGGCAACCATAGGAAAGGTCAGACACCAGAATTTAAGGAAAGGAGAGAAGTTAGCAAATAAAGACAACGAACTCTAGGAGACCCCTTTTTAACCAGCTTACGGGTCTAGCTGGAAGACTGAAAATGGGAGGAAAGGCTGAAAGACAAAGGAATTGGAAGGACCTGGAAGCTCTTCAAGCAAACAGACCTGCAGGCACAGGGACAAGCCAGACCAAGGTGTGAAGGGACCAGAAGGCAGTGAGGTGCCAAGTTGGCTGCACGCGGATCCCTGCAGAGACATCAGAGGCAAATGGGGCCAGATTGCTATGCAGGGGCTTAAAGAAATAGCACGATTATATGGGGACGAGAGAGAGAGAGAGAGAGAGAGAGAGAGAGAGAGAGAGAGAGAGAGAGAGAGAGAGAGAGAGAGAGAGAGAGAGAGAGAGAGATTTAAAAGACAACTTTCCCAGAAAAAAAGCTTTCCCTGGAAAAGCTCAGCTGAGACCCTTCTACCATCGACCGAGCCTGAGGCAGCATAAGGTGGGGATCTGAGTCCCTTTCCGAACCACCTTCGTCCCCATGGATGTGGGGTAAGGCTTGTTGCCCTGGACACCAGGAAGCTTGCCCGCCGTCACTAGCTATCTGCAGGGAACAAGCTACCCATTGTCCTTCTGAGCGTCAGGGTTCTTAACTGCAAGCAATAGAAATCAACTCTGGCCCAGTTAAACACAAAGTTTTATTTTTAAGATATTGATTAGTTCACAGAAATGTTAGAAGACTTGGAGAGCCAGATTTGGGGAATGATGTCCAAAACCCCACTCCTGTTGAGTTCCTGCCGCTGGACTAATAATAAAATTGACACAAAACAGATTAACAGGAGAAAAAGAAACAAATTTTAATTCATGAGCATGGGACTTTCCTGGCAGTTCAGTGGTTAAGACTCTGCCCTTTCACTGCAGGGAGCATGGGTTCAATCCCTGGTAGGGGAACTAAGATCCAGCATGCCATGGTGTGGCCAAAAAAAAAAAAAGGTTAATTCATGAGAAGGGAGGTCTCATAGAAATGGGACTCAAGAAGTGGCCAAAGCAGGCAGCTTTTATACTTTTTAGCCAAAAAACAAGTTTGTGAGGAATTGACAGGACAAAGAGACTTAGGCTTTGGATGCTCAATGAGTGAAGAATCTAAACAGAGTCTGGGCTTACAGTAGTGAATTAATCACAAGGTCTGTTTATACGGGCTTCTCACCCAAACACCCTATCTCTGATGCAAAGGGTGTCCTTCTACCTCAGATGCAGGGAGTGTACTTTTCACATGGAAGAGAGATTTATTTCCTGCTTTCAGGGAGACAGAGAGGAGGGTCAGAGTGTCCCTCTTTTTTTTTTTTTTTTTTTTTTTTTT